>LQNS02278143.1:3140868-3157836 GCA_001587735.2 Parhyale hawaiensis | reverse complement strand
TCTTATGTAGAAAATACTGATGATTTCCCTGTGTAACATTAAAGAATTTAAGGACGCAAAAATATTTATAAACATTGTTGAAAGTCAAAAGCAGATCTAACTGCATCTCAGCGTGGCCACTCGGATGCAAAAGCTAAAGACTAAAGACTAAAGAAAAGGCAGAAAACACAGTAGGCGCAAAAAGAAAAAATCTTGAAGGAATATTAAGGTTGAAGTAATCTATTGGGTTGAACTGGGACAGCGGATTTCCATTACTTAAAGTAGGCGAACCTAGCTAAGCTATTCTACTGAGCAAAGAGAGATACAGTAGAAAAAAGAAAAGATCTCCGTCTTCTGCCCACTGCCATCTGCTTATGGCCACAGTACTTCCAGGAAGTTATGGACGCGAGTCATACTATCCTTATACAGTATAATAAAACGCTAGGTGCATTTATTGATTTCGTATCCGCTCTTAAGGAAATAGGCGAAAAATAGGTCTGGTTTCCGAAGATGGCGAAAGGTTCTTTATTCCTGTATCTGAAGGCACTTCTTGGTTCGATCACTTCTTGAAATCCTAGTAAAGATATTTGCAGCTTTTGGAGTCCGTTTTTATATTTTTATCTTTCCGGTCACGACGTATAAATTTGGCAGATGGTCAACGAAGGGCTCTGGAGGTGACGATTTTTCACGGGTAGCAGACAATAATTTCTTCTAGCTTACTGTCTTTCTTGTATGATGGAACAGGTTTCTCTTCTTTTTTTTTTTTTTCTGTGGTTGCGTTCCCATTTTCATAGGGGGTCGCTGTTTCTCGTAATTCTCCTCCACAGCGCCTGATCTACTACCTGATCTTCCTCCAGCTGCTTCTCACTAACATCTTTTCACACTGTCGATCCATCGCAGTTTAGATCGTCCGCGACTTCGTCGGCCGTTTTCTCTTCACAGGCCAAAACTTCAGCACTTCAAATGAAGGAGATATTTGAGTTTGTAAGACGGTATATCAACGGTATCATTGCTACCGAGCGCTGACATTGAAAATAAGCTGACCTGGCTGGAGTTGCATTTGAATTTATTAGAGTGTTTTATTCAAGCTTTTACTTCTGTCTATCAATATTGAGGACCTAAGGATGAAAGCACAAAAAAGGAACAGTGAAGAAAATGAAGAAGCAAGTCAGAGAAGATTCCGCACGCGGCCTATGCGTATTATGCAAATAAGGAGATCATTGCGTGAATTTTTTCACGCACTGGTTCACTAGACTAACACTAAGAATTACCGTCGTGTGTTTATATATTTAATTGTATGTTTCATGTTGCGCTCTTAATAACGACATAGATAGGATGAAATTAACTCTGGCGTTCTTGGTTCCACTGTTTTAATCGGCTTCTTATTACCCATTTTCTATCATGGTTTAAGAAAATAGATTGGTGAAAAATAGGCCAGGTTGGAGACGGGTCATCCTGCCAAGCTTCATTGAAATCCCGTAGGTAAAAAACAGACCAGGTTGCAGTTGATGACAAACTTATCTCAATCAGCGACAGTTGAAATTCAAACAATGAAGAAACTGAAAGCGTCTCTTAGCGCTAACATGCCAACTGATTTGTAGGAGTATTGCCTTGTTCATACATCGAATTATGGCAAAGTACAGTATAAGGCGACCATATATTTGAATGCACTTTTTGTATTGCCGAATATGGAATTAAAGCACTGAAGATATCTGAAGCTTCCAGTAGCACTCTTATGCATCTTGTTTCCCAGTTTCTTCCCACAGATTATTTCGTTAAATCAATTATTCTTCCAAATATAATGCAATCGTCGATGAAACTGCTTTCGCTAAGCAGAAACCTATGAGCTTATAATATGATGTCCCATCGTATCCATGCTACCAAAGTGCAGAGTTCTTTTGAGTGTTGCTGAACGGCCTGCAGAAAGCATTATTTTTCTCTGTGTCAGAGAAAGAGTAAAAAGAATTTTTGCTGCTCAGTAGTTGGGAAGCCGTAAACGCTCATCACTATGCACTTTTAAGTTAGCAATTGTATTAATGAAAGTATGATAAACTAGAGCACTCTGAGAGCGCATACCTCCTCCAAGCGAGGAAACGGCAGCAAAAAAATTTAAATTGGCTCTCAAAGCATAATTTTCTTTGTATAAACTCCAAAATCTAATCATTTATGTCTTCTGATAGTAATAACAGCTTGTGCAATTTTCGTGAAGATCCGTTCATAACTTTTTAAGTTATATTGCTAACAAACGTTATGACAAACATGAGTCAAACATACAAACCAACAAACCGATCTACACCAAAATTTGAGCATTTATGTATTTTAACATTACTAGCAACCCCTATAAATTTCATAAAGATCCAATCATTATTGTGCTATTAATTGTGCTAACAAGCACAAAAAAACAAGCGAACAGACGGATCATTACCAAAATTTGGTCACTTACTTTTTGTTACATACCTAACAACTCCTGTTAATTTCATAAAAATCCATCCATAACTTTGTTAATTATGGCAGTGAGAAAAATGAGGCAGACAAACAAACGGATGGATATATCTTCACCAAAAGTTAACCATCTGTTCCTCCTAACATACCTAACAATCCCTGTAAATTTCATCTAAATCTGTTCAAACTTTTTGAATTATCTTGGTGACAGACAGACAAAAAGACAAAAATACAGACAGACGGACAAACATGAAGAAAACATAACCTCCTTGGCGGAGGTAATAATAGTTCAGTCAAAAATAATTCACTGGAAAAGCCCAGGGATCTCCGTATTGTGGATACCAACTGATTGCTGAACCTCCAGCGTCAAAATTTGGCTGCGATGTTAATTCATTCAATATAAAAAGGAGTCTGCTCAGCGTGAAGATTCAACTACTTCGATATCATTCAGCAATGAAAGCGGGAATCCAGAGGCTGTGAATCCAGAGCCCGGGATCCAGAAGCCGGAGATCCAGAGCTATATTTGTCACCGGTACTCCAAGCGCTGAAATTGTATGGTATCTCAACTTGTTTTTCAGAACATGAATTTTCTAATATTAAACTCTTAACTGCGTGACGGAGAGACAGACAAACATTGGAGCAAGCGAGTGAGCAAGCGACCAACAGCTGTGTTTTATTATATACTGGATTTACAGGTTTCGTGTCGCGCTCTTAACGAAATAGATAGGCAAAAATTAGCTCTGGGCTTCCTGGTTTCAACAGTGTATTCATCTACTTGAAGACTGTGGTCATCCTGTCAAGCTTCACAAAAAACTGACAGGTAGAAAATATTCCAGGTTGCAGATGATGGCACTCGAACAGTATATCTGAATTCCGGTCTTTCTTTGACTGCGTTGAAGTCTACTCGAAGCAGATGTATACGGCATCTCTAAACAATCTCTTTCATCATGATGCGTACTCTCTTCTGAGATTTACTCCATCCAAACTTCAGCTGGTACTCTTATTTTTTTCATTATCAAGGCAACAGGTAAGATATTCTTGAGCGGTCAGCAGGCGCGTAAAGACCACGTTGATTTCTCGGCAGCAATTTTTTTTTCTCCACTTCTTTTGGGTTCTTCTTCCAACAGAACAAGTTTTCTTTCGTGTAAAAAATTTCCGAGTCCGAGTATCTTGGATACAGAGGTCCGTTTTTATTACAAGCAATATCGACTGCGGGCAAAAAACGTCGCTTCTTTGTGTATCACCGAAAGAAGCTGGGTGTTGTTCAGCCTTGTACGCTTATCTGTATGGTTCCCTAATTCAAGTTGCCAGTTGCGCAGATCTTACACAAGGAAATTAATAAGAGTTTACATGCATAGAACGGAGATCAACCGTCTACCCTAAAAAGGTAATAACCTGATAAATCATAAAGTACATGTCCCGCCGACAGGCGATGCTACCCAAACAGGAAGCTCCTTTTAATAGATGTAAGGCTCTTCCTTAATATCTTTGCGATGATGCTACAGGCAACACAAGACGGGTCTTCACAAACTCTTCGCTGTCATTATTGACAGCGCGGGCACTCTAGTTCTAAATATTATACTAGAGTGGCCATCCCCCAATAATCATATTAGTTATAAAAAAAAGTATTAGACAACATAGAGTGCCTCAACTCTCAATAAAGTTCAAATGTTATTATTTATTTGGAAACATACGATACTTAGGGGTAACTTATTTACCAAATTTCTAACTACATAATAAAACACGACAGTGTCAAGTATTTTTCTTCATTGCAGAGCATGAGTTCGAAGTGAGAAGATAATTAAATTTTGGTACCATCTAGCGTAGAGTTTACTTTAGTAATTTTCTCAATACATATTAGTTAGTATATGCGAACGAATGGCAATGATGACGATCTAGTGAAAGCTCTATAATAAACACTACTGTGTATTTATTTGCACATTTTTTTAATTCTAGCATGACCCGAGGAAATTCCAAGGTTAATTAATGTTGTCACTTACCTTAGTTTAACCTGAGGTAACGCTTCTAACTTAACCCACCGCGTCGGAAGTAATGTCCGCCGCTTAACTAGATCACCGCATTGTCTGTCTGCCTTACACCTTGTCTAATTTTTCCTAGTATTCTGATTTCACCTGTGAATTTAATCACCCTTTGTTCTGTCACCAAAGAAGTCGCATTTGTGTCTTGATGAAGACATGAAATGCAACTGTACTTCTTACATTGTTCTCCTATTTATTTACCCACCTTTTCTCAGCTTTGGAGTCCCACAGCTTACAGATAATTTAGTCTTACATAATTTTACACGTTTCAATGTTTTTGAAGGCGTATCCGATTTTTTCCTGCTATTGTACGGGACCCGCTGATATGATCAGTAGCCCTTTTCAGTAGCATATCATTTTCCCGCTTCGTTTAAGGCGATAGCTATGGAACAAAGACTGGCCAATTTCATCAGTCACAGCATCGTAACCCCCTGTTCTCAAGATGTCATTGCATTTTTTTGATACGGCACAATCTCTTCAGAAAAGCATTTTGAAGCCGAGCTGCCCAATTACGCCAGATGCGTATTCTAGATACGCACGCAAGGATGATGAGACTACACAAGGTTAACCCACGGGGCGGAGCCAAGGAGCTTCAATGGGAGGAGTACGCGCAAGCCTTCCCTGGGCGAGAAAACACATGGCTTTGTCACGTGACTTAAGCTGGCGTTTGGAGATCTTAAACTGGCTGAAGTGATAGTGGTCAGCCCATATAGTTAAGGAAGATACAGACAGGCAGTTCCTCAATATTTTGGCAAAGACAATCGTGTCCAAGGAGCTTCTATAGAGAAGGAGGGAGCCTTGCGACCCAAATACAGATTCGCCAGTGAGTCAACCAGATCTCTTATGGCTGTGAGATCTCATTGGTGGATGTCACGGGGAGCAGTGCGTTTCACGATGGAGCAGCAGACAAACCGAGAAACTGATATGTGATTGGTGCATACGCGACTGGCTGCAGCCATAAGCGACTCTTTACTGATATGCGATTGGTGCATCCGATGACTGGCTGACACTCATAAGAGACTCTTGAGCTTCAACAAGCTAGGCTACTGGCTCCCTCCATCTTTATACAAGCTCCTTGATCGTGTCTAATGATTTATATCCCAGCGCTCACCCTGTTAGTTTCATCATCAGATGGTATACAGGATACAAGTTTTCTTTACATACTTCCATCCGCTCGGAATTTCGTCGATGGTTAATGACTATAAAAATTTGATCTCCGGACTCGTTTCTATATATGTTGTGTGAGGCAATGCCGCTCTCCGATTGGAGAAGCCACTCAGCCAGTTTAAGGAAAAAAATTACTCGCAACGCTCCCGTAGGATAAATAGATAGGGTGCACTCCTCTCTATTAGAACCTCCTTGGGCGGAGCCAAGCTGCAGTGCACCATGGGTAATGAGGCTTGTGACGCTACAAAATTCAAGTACGGTAATACGCAGCTATTTTACATTGTTTCTCCATCATCGCATTTGGGCCTGCGGAGTGTCCTACATGTCCTATAATCTTTATAGTTGCACAAAAGTACGTATCAAAGCATCCACGAATTTTTCTTAGCTTTCTGAAGTGCAAAATTTTGAAAGAACGTTGGTTAAAGGGCTATTAAAAGAGGACATGAATAGAAGCCAGCAAATGATCGCACGTTTCAGAAGCACTTTTGGAGTCAAGCTTATCGTCTTTAAAATACAATCAATCAAGTGAGTTTTATCGAGAGTATTATGGCATTCTACAGATAGAATCATATGACTGAAAACTTTCATGTTTTCGATTTATTCTTGTCTTCTACCAACGACCTGCTATACTCTATAATTTCAAACCGCTGTAACAAAAAATGGTTCAGATACGTATGATTAAATGCCGGAGTCGAAGAACATTTTATAAAGATTTCTTTGTAAAACATTAACGCGTCAGAGACACTAATTACTTTCCCTCCGGCGAAATACTATGAAAGGAAAAGTCTATACATAACACGCAGAAGCCATACAATTGATCGGCAAAATTAGATAAAAACATCAGCTACTTATACGCTGCGTGAGTTATAGTATGTGTCGGGTCCGACTAGCGTTAACTAACTTGAAAAAAAAAAAAATACCTAACCGTATGTTCCACTCCTAAACTGTCTTTCGGAACGATGTTGTTGAAACTGGCGAATGTTAAATCCATAATTTTTTCCAATGACGCGGTAGTTTTCACAATTACTGTAGGAATTCAATTTTAAAATTCTTTCCACCGTCCTATAAATGCTGATATACATTTTTCAATTACTGTAGGAGAGGGGGATCTGTTAACGACGCGTACGCGACGGTACACCTTAGGGACACCTTTTACAGACACTCTCCGAAATAATAATGATAACATTTTATCTCAGAAAGCTAAAAAAAAGTTTGTACCTGGAGGGTTCCTGGGTAGCTATGGCTGCACTTCAGCTCTCGCAGGACAGTCTTGAAATTCTTGGACATTGCCCCCAGAGCTCCTATGACCATTGGAACGACGTCCACCTTCATCTGCCACAGTCTCCGGAGTTCGATGGCAAGGTCACGGTACTTTTCTTTCTTCTCCGCTTCCTTGTCCACGATTCTGGAGTCGAAGGGGATTGAGACGTCGATCAGTTTGGCCGACTTCTCCTGTTTGTCCTTGACGACGATGTCCGGTCGGTTGGCATGAAGTACACGATCGGTTTCCATCCTCTTGTTCCAGTAGATCTGCACGGCCATGTTTTCAACCACAGGCGCGGGTTCGTGCTCGTACCACCTCTCACTGACCGGGAAGTTATGGATCCGTAGGAGGGTCCAGTGAAGGTGACGAGCAACTTTATCGTGCCTGCGCTTGTACTCCTTTTGCGCCAGTACTCACTCCGTATTTGCTTATCACGTGGTTGATGGTTTCATCTGAGCTCCTGCAAATTCTACAGGTACTAGGGACGTTTCTCTTGTCGATCTTGTTTTGGATGTACCTGGTTCTGAGGGCCTGCTCTTGAGCTGCCAGGATGATGCCTTCTGTTTCCCGTTTCAGCTCACCCTTTAGAACCTTCAGAAGCTAGTTCCAAGAATCTAGTACAATTTTGTCCTGAAAAGCTTAGAGGTACTAGCCGGACATCTTCATGCTCTTCCATTCGTTAGTCCGATCGACCCGCCGTCGCTCTTCGAATTGGTCTGCCGTTTCGGTCTCTTTCAGCAACTTCGCCTCGATTAAGCAGCGTGCCCACGGGTCGTCGCTCTCTCTCTGAAGTGTTGGGAGAGAGCGCGTTTTTCCGCTGCGACGCAGATCTCGACGCTGATGAGGCCACTGCCCCCTTCTCTTCTGTTAATGTAGAGTCTGTCTACATACGATCTTGGGTGCAGTGCTAGATAGATGGTCATGAGCTTCCTGGTTTTGATGTCCATGTCGGTGCAGTCTTTCTTGGTCCAGTTAATAATGCCAGCAGAATATCGGACTACAGGGTTGACCCAGTTGTTGATGGCCTTGATGGTGTTGCTCCCATTGAGGTGTGAATTCAGGATGTTATTGTTATTGAAACTTCACACTTGTACTACCACGGGCAGGTAGCTCAACCCAAATGAAGCATTATGCAACACAGAAAGCCCCAAGCGCTGCCAAGGAAATTTTTTTTTTCTACTAAGAAAGCTTCTTAGCAAGCATCAGATTTGTAACTATAACTAGCTTACAATGTACTGCACTAGCTGATACGGGCGTTGAGGGAGGCTTGCATTCTCTTGTCAAGAGAATTAGCAGGGTTTATTGATAACCAAGAACATAGAGTGAGGTGTATTTTTCCCCGATGGAGTACACTGAAGGAGATTTCTGCTCTCGATATCCATAGTGCCTAGATTGATTAAGCATATCTTTAATTCATTCATCTACTTAGCGTTCATTTTATCAGTTTTCATTTGTTATCTTGAGCCAAGGATAGCATTTTTGGCTTTTTGATCCCCATACAGGAGGGCGGGTACGAAATATCTATATTACAATTCTGCTTGCGGCTCCATCCGTCCATGTGTCTGCTCGTTGAACTTTTTAGCATTAGATGCAGAAAATTCAATGTGCTGGACGCTCCAATTTCCACCTGAAGGTTGGTCAACCACAGCAGTCTTGTTTTTGTTTCTTGAAAACATTTTGTGTGTTTTAAAGTAAATACATGAAGTTCATTTCACCCGTATCATATCTAACGTTCATTATTATTTTTTGACGGAATGTTATTTCCAATTTGCTGGTGGCGCACG
Source organism: Parhyale hawaiensis (assembly GCA_001587735.2). NCBI lineage: Eukaryota > Metazoa > Arthropoda > Malacostraca > Amphipoda > Hyalidae > Parhyale > Parhyale hawaiensis. The sequence continues at coordinate 3,149,161 of LQNS02278143.1, read as the reverse complement.
ACGTTCTTGATAGGGCGAGATGCGTATCTAGCAAGGATGATGAAACTACCCAAGGGGTGGGGCCAATCTGCGGTGCACCATGAGTAATGAGGCTTGTGGCGTCACAAAATTCAAGTACGGTAAAACACAGCTACTTTACACTCTTTCTTCATCATTTCATTTGGGCCTGCAGAGTGTCCTACATGTACTACAATCTTTACAGCTGCACAAAAATGCGTATCAAAGCATGCACAAACTTTTTTAGCTTTCTGAAGATAAAATGTTATCATTATTGTTTCGGAGAGTGTCTGTAAAAAGTGTCCCTAAGGTGTACCGTCGCGTACGCGTCGTTAACAGATCCCCCTCTCCTACAGTAATTGTGAAAATTACCGCGTCATTGGAAAAAATTATGGATTTAACATTCGCCAGTTTCAACAACATCGTTCCGAAAGACAGTTTAGGAGTGGAACATACGGTTAGGTATTTTTTTTNAGTCGGACCCGACACATACTATAACTCACGCAGCGTATAAGTAGCTGATGTTTTTATCTAATTTTGCCGATCAATTGTATGGCTTCTGCGTGTTATGTATAGACTTTTCCTTTCATAGTATTTCGCCGGAGGGAAAGTAATTAGTGTCACTGATACGTCACTGTTTTATATACAAATCTTTATAAAATGTTCTTCTACTCCTACATTTAATCATACGTATCTGAACCATTTTTTGTTGCAGCGGTTTGAAATTATAGAGTATAGCAGCTCATTGGTAGAAGACAAAAATAAATCGAAAACATGAAACTTTTCAGTCATATGATTCCATCTGTAGAATGCCATAATACTCTCGATAAAACTCACTTGATTGATTGTATTTTCAAGACGATAAACTTTACTCCAAAAGTGCTTCTGAAACATGCGATCATTTGCCGGGTTCTATTCATGTGCTCTTTTAATAGCCTTTCAACCAACGTTCTTTCAAAATTTTGCCCTTCAGAAAGCTAAGAAAAATTCGTAAATGCTTTGATACGTACTTTTGTGCAACCATAAATATTGTAGGACATGTAGGACACTCCGGAGGCACAAATGCGATGATGGAGAAACAATGTAAAACAGCTGCGCATTACCGTACTTGAATTTTTTGGCGTCACAAGCCTCATTACCCATGGTGCACTGCAGCTTGGCCCCGCCCCGAGGGTTAACCTTGTGTAGTCTCATCATCCTTGCGTGCGTATCTAGAATACGCATCTGGCGTAATTGGGCAGCTCGGCTCCAAAATACTTTTTTGAAGAGACTGTGCCGTATCTAAAAAATGCAGTGATATCTTGAGAACAGGGGGTTACGATGCTGTGACTGATGAAATTGGCCAGTCTTTTTTTCCATAGCTATCGCCTTAAACAAGGCGGGAAAATGATGGGCTACTGACAAGGGCTACTGATCATATCAAGGGGTCCCGTACAATAGCAGGAAAAAATCGGATACACCTTCAAAAACATTGAAACGTGTAAGATTATGTAAGACTAAATTATCTGTAAGTTGTGGGACTCCAAAGCTGAGAAAAGGTGGGCAAATAAATAGGAGAACAATGTAAGTACAGTTGTATTTCATGTCTTTATCAAGACACAAATGCGACTTCTTTTCTGACAGAATAAAGGGTTAATGAAAGATGTATCGTCAACAATTGCATCAAAGTTGGAATGCAACGAAACCAGGCGTGGGAAAAAACTACGAATCAAGATGCATGCGAGAGCTAGTGGAAGCTTCAGATATTTGCAGTGCTGCGATTTCAACAGCGGGAATGCAAGAAGTGCATTCATACGTCAGGTCGCCCTACACCTCACCATAGATTCGATATATATGGAGAAGATTATGTTTCTAGAAATCAGATTCAGCGTTCGATATCTTCATAGTTTGAATTATTTCAACTGTCCCTGATTAGAAAAATGTCAGTGACGTGAATTTTACTTTGGCATTTACCTCCATGATTCAGAGCGTATCAAAGATACCCACTTTGGGTGATTATTTAGCTACTACGTTGTCAATTGCATCAAAATTTTATTTTCGAAAGACGTGCAGGCCGAAACTAAATAGCTTGTACGACAATGCTGTCTTGGCCGTAGTCGATATCGCTCCCAATAAATACGGAGAACCCGAAATGGAAAAAATAACGATTTACTGCCAAGAAATCCCCGTGGTGTTTGCCCACCTGCTGATCGCTGAAGAAAATCTTACTCTTTGCTTCGTTGATTTTGTAGTCAGTGAAAGCAGCAGCAGTTCAAGTTTGGATGAAGGACTCCCCATAAGAGAGTACCCATCACTACGCAAGATATTGCTTTGAGAAGCTGAATGATTGTGCATTGAGTGGACTTCAACGAAGGCAAAGAGAAAACTACATTTAGATCTACGTTTGTCATCATCTTCAACCTGGCTTATTTTCTACCTATCAGTTTTCAATGGAACTTGAGAGGACTACCTATGCCTCCAACCTGGGCTAAGTGAGAGGACTACCAATGCCTCCAACCTGGGCTAATTTCCGCCTATCTATTTTGTTAAAGTGTGACAGAAAATGGATAAATTAACAGATAAATAAAGAAACAGATAAATACACAATGGTCTGTATTATATTGTAGATATCTGAAAGACCTCTATTAGCTGTTACTGGTTTTAAAATAATTAATTTTTCAATGTTTTTGCAATGTTGAATTGGAACTGATTTTCCTATCGTTAATGGTTATAATTCATTAAGGTTAGCCAATTTTTTCGTGGATTCTAATTTTTAAGTGGTCTCCAAAAATTTTCAGCAGAGTCAAACATGGTGATTGGACAGGCCATCTTACTCAGTTATTGTAATTAGCTTTCAACCCTTCACAGCTCTCCTTGGTCAGGTGCTTAGAATCATTATACGTGTCCTCTTTCAACCACCATTCTCTTTTGAGCTAAAGAGTTCCTGTAATTTCACAAACTATCTTTAAAATCTTTCTTTTTATCATTTCCAATGTTCCTGTTCCGTTGAAAGCAAATCAACCTCATACCATCATATTTTCACCACCATGCTTCAATGTGAGGATGGTATTTTCTTGCAGGTTAGAAGCCGCTCTATTTGGCCCCCACATGCCATGAGTAAAAAGCCTAACGTAACATTTAAATGACCATAAGTTTTGTTTGGAGTAATGACATCGTCATGCCCCAAATTGTTTTTGAAAAACTGTAATCTCAATTTTAAACTTCGGTAACAAGGAGGACGTCTGCTTTATAACACAACATTCCAGGTGATACTACATACTAATGCGCGTGCTATCGACGAAAATCGATATTATGCAATATCTCCCAAAGTAAGCATTCTATAGCAAGATGAAACTCTTGTCCTTACCCATGTTTTCAGAGTCAAAAGATCGGGTGAATCCACTTCTGAAGAGTTGTTACGAAGGCCTAACAAGATATTTAGTACTTACGGTAACGCAATATTCTGCTTTACGAACCATAACTTTACACACGGAAGGCGATACTGTTTTCTACTACTTGCTGCACCGAAATTCTGGATCGGCGTCTATGTCTGGCCGCCCTAGAAAACTTTTTATAGTGTCTCGCACATAAGAAAATTAATAGTACACATGGTGAATATGAATGAAATTTACACCAAATCTGTGCATCACTACTTATTTAAACTTTTTATCAGTGTTTTGCATCCCCAAACGCCCATCTCGCACCTCCAGGGGGCACGAATACCCTTTGTTGGTTGGGAACTCCTGCTCTACATATATGTAGCTCCTGATGCAAGACGTAAGCTCCGTAATACTTGAGTGCCGTAATTTGGTGGACTACTGTTATTAGATTTGGCTTTGACTGCAGCCGTGCACTCCTCTGGACCACTGGAACATATCGCATATCGATGGCAAAGAGTGCATGAGTGTGCCCCCGGAAAATTAACGCGCTAGGGTAGAGCAAGTCGCGAAACAAGAGGAAAGTTTAAATAAAAACATCATTAGTTGGAGCATAGATATTGAAGGAAGAAAATTGGAAGGAGAGGATGCCTTATGGAGGTCTTCTGGGGGAGCGACTTCCCAAAACATACATATGATGGGCGAACATGCAGTAACTAATCTTATTCTACGGCCTATGTCACATCTGATGTCTCCTAAGCGGCTGGGTGACTATTCTGAATAAACAGTTCAATTCGCTGTGCCACAGAACCAAGTTACTTCGTGGCCTTATTGCTGACAATAATTATTAGACTAGCCTATAACGGACTCGCTCGATCAGCTTGTCAAAGTCGATCTAAGCCTACTAACTCTAACTCAGTCAAGAGGCCGTTCAGTCACTTTGAATCGTCTTGCAGACGTTAAAGCAACTCAGATATGCATGCCTGAGACGGCTGGAAACGACATTTTACCGCGCATGGTTGAGTTTCCGGTCGTGTCCTGGACAATTGATTTAAGGGTAATGACTGAAATTCAATTCAGTGAGCGCAGCCGAGGTATCAGCCTGAGGTGTCAGTCGAGGGGCTTGCCTTATGGCTGCTTCACACGCTAGTCAAAACGACGAGTTTCATTAGCTAATCCTCCGAACTATTTGTTGAGTCGTCTTTAGCACAGCTATGAGCTTACTAAATTCGCTGTAAAAAATTAGCGGTCGGTTCAAATTGCTCAGAAAATGCATTTAGTTAGGTTCCAAAAATCGTTTCGAATTCTGAGGCAATTATAGGTAATTCAAAATTCTTTGCACGTGGGTTCTATTTAAATGGATACATCAACACCTGCGGTCACGGAGATGGCGAAAGTCATTCTGTTGACTAACGTATGCACAGGCGCTTAGATCCATTCACGAGTTACTACGAGTTACTCGCACGAGCCCAAAATTTCTTTGATTTCGGACATGGTTTCCAGCAGCTTGAAGGCTCCGTTAGCAATTGTTTTGAAAGAGAATGCCACGACAAGGAAAATACTTGCAGTCTTTTAATAGCATATTGTTCTACCTTAACTGGAGTTACTTCGAGAATAAACCGACTACGGTGCTATACTCTGTCAATTTTATCAAGGCAGTTTGGGCGTGGACAAATTCCTCTACAGCGTTGCCAATTCTCTGGGCATTTCTGAGATTTCTCTACAAGCAGGTAGGGGGTGGGGCTAAGCTTTGAGCCGAATAATGTCTCAGAAATGAACATAGAATTGGCAACGCTGCAGAGGAATTTGACCACGCCCAAACTGCCTTGATAAAATGGACAGAGTATAGTGATACCGCTGCAGATCTAAGGCATAACAACGTAACGTAGCGTTGCTTACAGAAGTACGCAACGCTATTCCTACGAGAACTTTACGTTTTATTTTGACGTTAATCCGGTAAGTAGTTCAGTGGCAGTTTTGAAGACCCACTTTTCCTCCTACCCTACCAAGCTCTGCTACTGTGGTGATTAGTCATTACGATGTTTGGTAAGCAGCGCGGCTAGCAGGCTCGCGTATTCTAATATGCAGTGCATTTCGTGCGAGCGGAAACACGAATCGGAAATGGAATATTCGGTTGCAGCTGACGTGGAGTCTCACAACATTACCCACAAACTGGGTATACGGTTCCCCTCTGAATCAACTTGGGTGAAGACAAAATCAAAGCTCGACATTTAGACTGTCATCGAGTAACACAACGAAGTCCAGTTATGCTCGCTGCGCTTGACGTGTCAATAACTCCAAATCGGGGCATTAGTTTCGCCACTCTGAATCGTTCTGCAGGTGTTAGCAGCAACGCTATTCCGTCCGCTTGAGACTGCCGAAAATGGGTCCATTTCATTGGGTTGGATAGAGTTTTCGGCCGTCTCAACAGTAATCGATTCAAGACTATTACCATTATTATATTTAGAAGTTTAAGTCTCCGTTTCCACAACAAAGTCGATATCACAGAGGAAGAAAGAAGGAACATACAGTAGGACGACAGACACGGGGAACCCATGCACGAGGGTGTTCCCACACAGGATCAACGCGAAAGGAACAGCAAGTCGGGAAAGGAGAGGAAGAACAGATGAAAGAAAGTTCAGTAGGAGGATGAGATGGTCAAGACTAATACCTGAAACTCGATTCAGAGTGGAGAAATCAATGCTTCTGTATTAAGTACCGGACAAGCCAAGCCCAGTAGGCTTAGTTTGACTCGAATTTACCGTACCAATCGATAAGGATCCAACTGTATAGAACTTGAAGGAAATCAAATATGCCAAAACTATGGGCGAATGTAATATTCATTGCACAGCAAAGACATGCTACTCAGGATACTAGTATTTGATGCCCATCTAAGACATAGTACCTAATATTCATTGCACATCAAAGTCATCGTGTTATTTAATGCACATAGAACAGTCGAGAAAGTGGCCTGCGCAAAATATCTTTAGAAAGAGAGCGAGAGAGCTACGCATTTTTTTTATTTTCTGGCGAGTTTCTCTGCTGTTTTGGCAAGCTTAGAGATGAAAGAGCATCCATAATGGGTTGAGTTTTCCAGCGTTGCAGAGACTTATTATTTTTAAGGGCTGCCAGGCAGCCACGCTACTCATAAAGCAGTACAGTCCGCAAACAGCGATTAGGCTCACAGAAAATATAGTAAACTAAGTTTAGAGTGATTGAGCCTGCATAAACGGCACTGAACTAAGTTTAGAGCCTGTAGAATAATGTCATCCTTTCTATACAATAGCTATGTTTCAAAGAGGAAAAGAACAGCGATGTGCCCGTGGTATATCAAGCAAAAAGGAGGACCCCAAACACGAAAGAACCACTTGAAGAATATTTGAGCCACACCGCCGGGTCGAGCTCATTCGCCGCCTCGTATGGAAAGAAGAAGCCAGAGAGGCATAGGTATAGAATAGGAAGAAGCCAAAGAGGCAAATGTATAGAATAAGAAAAAGCCAGAGAGGCATAGGTATAGAATTAAGAGGAGGAAGCGAAGTGAACGGCCATAACTCCTTGGAGTTAATTTCGTTGGAGGGATTTTCCATAATATTAGACCTGTAACACAAGATACAAGTGGTTGAATGAGTATAGGAGTGCTGTGTCGCTGGTTGTCGCGAAGTCGTACGTTTTGTTCTCAAGCCAGGAAAAAAGTCTTGCTACTCAAAACTCTAGAGTCAGCCTTTCTACAATTCGTAGTCTGTTAGTGTGGATATTGGCCGCTCCAAAGCAATGGGGACGGTGAAGGTGGCGTAGTAGTCTTAGAGCCTTCCGTTGACGTCGCTACAGCTCTGTGATCGACTGCAGCCGTACACTCATCTGAGGCTTAGAGGGGAGTTATCAGCAGCACAAACTTAATCCATGTATACACTAGCGGGCAAAATAAGAGAACGATTTTCATTTTTTGAAAATAAAGGTTAACCATGTAGAGTAGGTAAATGAATCTTTTGATGGGGCCGTAAGGAATGTATTTAACATATTTCTATAAAATATCAGGACAAACATAACTATATTTAATACATTAGACCGAACTAACAAACAATAACAAAAATTGAACAGTTCAAAATAAGAGAACGATCGTCTCTAAATACAATTTTACAAACAAATAACATGGAACAATGGTCAATTTTAGGTTTAGAACAATTAATATGGAGTACTAAAACCTTTATTTTCAATAACTTCAGCACAGCGACGATTACACGACATCACAAGTTTCTTACAAACTCTGGCGTTATTTTTTTCCATTCCTCTTCAATTTTAGTCCACATATCCTTTACTGTTGACGGTTGTCTTTCTCTTACATTGTTACCTATAATTTTCCATAAATTTTCAATAGGATTAAGGTCCGGGCTTTGGGCAGGCCACTTCGTGACTTCGATATTCTCTTCCGCAAAATATTCCTTCACTTTCTTTGCAGTATGGCACGGGGTATTGTTCTGCATAAAAATTACTGGATGGTTTGGAGATGATCGTAAAGATGGGATAACATATTGCTGTACAAGACTCAGATACACATAAGCATTGACAATTTCTTCAATGGCCACCGACGGTCCAACTCCTTCAGATGAAAACATGCCCCATACCATTACGCTACCTCCCCCATGCTTTACCGATGTTTTGACACATTTCGGGTTCAGCCTGTCACCTGTTGCACGCCTAACATACCGTCTGCCATCAGATATATCCAAATTAAATATTCTTTCGTCGCTGACATGCACTCTTTCCCAATCTTCATCTCTCCAAGCGATGTGCCTTTCCGCATATTCAAGTCTTGCTTTCTTCTTCTTCTTACTGATAAGTGGTTTAGTGGCAGGACTGCGTGCCTTTAACCCACATGCATTGAGGCGACGAGAAACTGTATAGCGAGACACTTCTATGTTGTTATTGACCTTCAGCTTTCT
>LQNS02278143.1:3105311-3118651 GCA_001587735.2 Parhyale hawaiensis | reverse complement strand
CTAGACGCAGCTTAGGTGATTTAAGAGAGGAAATGGAAGGAACATGTAGTATGTCGACAGAAACGTAGAACCCATGTACGAAGAAGGACCAAGGCACAAGGGAACAACAAGTCGCGAAAGAAGAGAAAGAACCGATCAAAGTAAGATCAGTAGGAGTACGAAATCAGGAAGGAAGTAAAGTGGGCGTGAAAGACAGACGTCCCGAAGGCTTAGCTAATCGCTAAGCTGACCTACACAAACTCCCTGGGTCCCGGCTCCCCATAACGTATACTGGGCGAACATAACTGACCTATCCCTATGGCCCATCCTATGTCTCCTGAGGGACAGATGCTTAATTTGGAGAAAAATATTAGTGTAAAATTCACCATCTGCTAGATTAAAAATCCTAGCTACTTCTCATCTAATCGCTTATTCTTTCATTTCAACTTCCTACTGCAGTTTAATCTGAGGGAAAAGCCTCTATATAACAGATGACTAAAAAGTCAAACCTTTGCTGTAAAAGTCGTTCTCTACGGCAATTCACAAAGCGCGATCATGCTAGTCCTTTGGTAAAAAATCTTCAATTGCAGCGCTGTAAGGACAGCTAGACTTTTAGGCTTCCAGAGAATCTGCATTAGGCAAATAATTTTTTATGCCTGATGCATTAGGGTTATGATAGTATTTTTTATGTTAGTGGCTCTATGAGGTGCCTGCGTAAATCTACTGCAGCCAGAAATAACAACCAATCGCAATGTGCTCAAATACTCTAGGAAAGGGTAGCTAATCAATCTGAAATGTGGTAATAAAAATCATAAATTACTGTAATGTATATAGTAGGTGTTTCTTATTACGCGAACCACCAACTGTATTCATCTAACTCGAATAAAAAATGGTCAGACTGTGAGCTGCCTTCTTGGATATTTCCAAGTGTGAGTGGGACTACTGATCTGTGATACATAGTGAAGTAAGATAAAAAAAATTGACAACCCATGTTTGGGGTAAAAAATGAACTAGGATTTTTTACTCTAAGCGAGGCAGTCCATTTTTTACCCTTAATGTGGGTTATCCATTTTTTACCCAACTTTACTAAGTCAGTTCACATATTTCTGTATCTTAATTATGACAATAAACATTTGACCTTAGTTCGTTGAGCTAGCCACAATTTGAGTTCTTGCATTTTCTCTAAAATAATACCTATTCGAGTAATGTGCTCTCTTAAATAAGTTATCACTTATATTGAAGATTGACGAAAGAATATCACAAAGGTAATGCTACTTTTGTACGTCTGGCATCATCATGACGTTCGTTAAGGAAATGTCAAACATAAGGCCGCGGGTTCACACGTCCTTCATCGTAACACGTTCAGTCAAACTGATGGACGCGGCGCGTGATGTGATGTGGAGAATCCAAATCGCGATCTTTAACCTTTATAGCAGGAAGCCAAAAAATACCTTGCTAGGAATTGCGTTATAAAATAAGCCAAAGATTTTCACTTGGATACTCTAGTTTAAACATTTAACAACAGACGGACTCAAAGGCGCCCATTCCCAGGTAGAAAGCCGGTAAAGGTTTAACCAAGTGGTGGTGACCGCTCGTATTTGGTTATGCTAAGGAGAGATTTAAACACACGTTACTCGGGAGGTCACAGAAGGTCCGATGGTATGTATTACAGTCAGCATCAGAATTTATATCTCTTGTCAGGTTACCGAACTCAGTCTTTAATTTCAAAAGTTTTAATTTCTTTAGCCAAATTCTTCTAAATATATATTAGTTGTAGCGTAGAAGCGGGGGAAACACAAGCGTGAAAAATTCTATTTAAGGAAGTCAATCTGGATATGGTAGGGACAGTAGTTTCGTTGTGTCGTGTACAATGTGCCTTTAACTTATTACAACGTAGAGTTTGTTGTGCGCAGCATGAATTATGCAGCAGGGAGATGGTGCATTCAGCTCGCACCAATCTGCTATTAGTCATAGCTTTTCCTATGTAGCTAATGAATAAATTCTGATGGATGCGCTCTCTCATCTAGAGATTTGTCTCTGACATGTTATCTTGATTCTAAAATGTAGTGACTGCCGTATATACCTTTCAGTAGGCTTACTTCTTTCGTACGATGGTGTTGAGCCTGTAATGAGATTGGTATTGATATTTCGTCGTAACAGACTCCAATTAGTATTTGCAATAGTTTGTAAACCTTACGCTAAATGCGCTCCGTAGCTAACTTGCTTATATAATAGACAACACTAGCATTATGAAGTAGAGTAGCAGTATCAAACTAACCTATTATTGTAGTTTACATGAGCTGTTAAATATATAACGCAAAATAAATCTATTGATTTCTAGAAAAAAGAATAAAAATCTGAAACCACAAGTCAATACATTTGCTCAGTCGGTGAATGAAGTCGCAGGGGAATGTAATATTGGTAGCGCAATTTTGGAAAACCGTTTATGCCGGTATTACGAACTGTTTGCTGATGATAATTGTAAAGGTTACATTGACAGTATTTTTGATAATTCGGCTTACTCAAAATAAGAATGCACCGAGCCTGCAGTCAAGGTTTACCAAGAGCTAAGATGGCCGGAGCCGATTATATCCTCGCTCAAGCCTATAATTAAATACAGCCCCCCCCCCATCCTCCGCAGAGCTAATAACAATCCATGGAACTTTTCACACGGAGTGTTTACTTTAGGTGACTCGAAGAAGGTCATGGTATCACCAATTGTAAAAAAAGCGTGACAGACAGGAGCAATTATATATTGCCCTATAGCAGTGGCTATGGCCCCTTCGAAAGTGGTAGAACTAGTGTATAAGAAACGAATGTCACCGAACATGATAGCTGCAGATACATGTAGTCAGTTTTGAGTCAAAGCACAATATATAACAGAAATGGTTTAGATACACTCAAACCGATAATAAATAATTTCAGTGACCGTGGAGGATCTCCTCTGTATCTACGCTTTCTCGATGCTACGCCTGCATTTGAATAAGTTCACCATTACTCTCTATTTAAGTCAATGCTTGAAATACAAATACTTCTTTATGCTCTTAAGACGCTCAGTATTGGTTTCAAACTGAGAAATGCTTTGTAAAATGGGGAGCGCCAGTGTAATTAGCATTTGATTTGATTAACGGCCGACGTGAAGGCTTACTATCTCAATTCTCTTTAATATCTCTATTGACCTTAGCCGCACCGAACTGAAAGCAGCTGGAATAGGAAGCCATGTTATCGGTAGAGCAGTAAATGCGCTCCGCTATGCTGATGACGTAGTCCTTGCTTCTTCCCATTCCAGTGGGCTGCAAAAACTACTCTCAATTTGCGATAACGAAGCTGGCGAACTCTATGTTGAAAATAATACATACGATTAAAACTGTTAGCATGTACATCATAACTTGGTAGAAATAATCTGCCCACCGATAAAGTCACTCGTCTCATTGGAGTCGATCTCACTTATGTATACACTGTACAACTTCTCTAACCTGGGTCAAAAATTACCAGTGATTTCCGTTAACCAGGATATAGAGAAAGAAAAACGATATAGCTCCACGCAGTAGACAACATGTTAAGCAGGAAGTTTGGTCACTGCTTGGAAGACGTCAACGGTCAGCTATTTCGGAGCTATTGCTATTCCTTCTACTGTATAACTCGCTTTGGTTGAGCTTTGCGTAGAAGTCAATTGTTCGCCTACGTGCAGCCTGCAATGACCTATTTCGCCGACTGTTTGATATGCTGAAGTTAGCTTGTGCCCATTTGATATTTACTCAAAAGTATACTGATTATCTCAAATTCAGGAGAAGAAAATAAGCTCTAAGTCTCTAGCTCAGGGTATAGAATCTGATTAAAACTTACTGAAGGTGATGGAGTGGGGGTTTTAGAATTTCACTCCCGTCCTGCACGTGGCGTAAGAGGCGACCTACGCAGGGTCGATTCCAAGCGACTAAACTTGCATCCCTTCTCATTGGCCACCGACTGCTGCTTGGCAGGCGTATGAGCCTGAGAAGGTGGGTTGTGGGAACCCGCGTGCGAGCAAATGCGTATAGAAGGCGAATGAGCTGTATGGAGCCAACGGCAACCAGAGACGAAATCACCTGGCTGTTGCCATAGCCGTGTGTCCGGCATTCCACAGTCAGCTCCTTTCCCTACCTCTCAACGGCACAATCGAGACTCTTATTTCTTTTCTACTTTTTTCCTCCTTTCTTCTTTTTCCCTCTTCTAAGCTAAGCCCGTGCTGTGAGCGGAATGGCCATGGGAGGTTGATGGAGGCACCCACATGTCCACCGTGACTGTCGTCCCCCATAACCTGGCGAACCTGGAGGTTGCATCAGCCTTGCTCAGTATGCAGCTCTGCCGACTGGACCGTACTTCTGCCTAAGCCAATGAACTGTTTATAGGAGTTCTTTCTTCTCTTTTTCATATTTCTGTACATTTCTGTATTCTTCTGTACATTTCTGTTTCTATTTTCATTTCTCTCTTATTTTGTGGCGATGTGGATAGTAACCTGGGAGCTGGTCGGGCTCGGGGGTGTCGTGTCCTTCATTGCAATATCAGAGGACTGCATGCGAAGCTTGGCTTTGTGTCTTGTGGTGTAGATGTCGCGTGCTGGTCTGAGACGTTGGTTACGAGTCGGGGGCACGACGCGGAGCTTGCTGTGACAAGTTTTCAGTCCCCTTTTCGCAGGCCATAGGGATCGGAGCCTGGATTTGCGGCATGGCAGTTCATGTCCCAGAGTCAGTGCATGGATGTGCCTGTCATGAGATCTTGGTTGTGAGGGTGTGCGGCCGTTTGAATAATTTTTACTTATTCTCCTTATATCGGAGCCCCACAACTATTCTCTTTATGACGGTTTGCTGACGGCGATATTCTTGATCCAGGGTACGGATCCTAACTCAGCGTTTGTTTTTGTAGGAGATGTTAATGCACACCACAGGGACTGGTTGGGATCTGAGTCGCCGACCGATGGTCATGGTGGGGCTGCGTTGGACTTTTACACCTTATCTAGTTGTGTGCAGCTAGGTCGTGGGTCTACGCATATTGCAGGTAATTGTCTCGACCTCGTCATAACTGATCTCCCGGACTTGATGACTGTGTCAGTTGGCCCCCCATTGGCACTGCTGATCACTCACACCTTGCTGTGTCCGTGGAACTGAACCAGGTTGTTCCTGTGGTAGACACCAGGAGAGTTGTGGTCGTTAAGAGCAGTGCTAACTGGGAGTCTACTATTGGAGCAGTAAGGCTGTTACCTTGGAGCCAGATTATTCGCAGTGAGGATCCTATCTCTAAGTTAATAATTTGACTGTTTTTGCAGAGGTTTGTCCACAAGTGGACTATACTCGTGAGGTCTCGAAACACACAGTGGTTTGACGATCGGTGTCAGTTACCTTTTGAAGCTAAGCAAGCGGTTTATCGGGCATGGCGACGTTCGCGTGATCGTACGTAGTGGCTGACCTGTGTGGATCGTAGGGCCGAGGCTAAGTGTTTGTATGAGAGGGCACAGCATCGTCAGAGGCAGTGTTCCAGGAAATCGTTGCTGAGGATTGACCATCCACATCGTTGGAAGAGTGAGCTAGAGGGTTCAGTTTTGGAGGCTGATTCTTCGTTGCTGCCACTTGTTGGTCCCGGTAGGAGCTATCATTGCTGATCCCTTGGCTAGGGTGGAGCTCTTGTCGGGTAACTTTGACGGGAAGCAGAGCAGAGATGTGTTGTCATTTCCTCATGGATGTCACCCTGAACCTCGTTTAACCTATTCGGCGTTCAGATCTGGTAAAATCAAGGTATTGCTTGAGGGGCTTGATCTTTAAGGAGGTGGGAATGTTTCCTATGTTTTATAAGCAGCTTGCTGGCGTTCTTGCCCCTAAGCTAGCAGCGATCTTCCAGCGCCTAATACGGCTAAGAAATTTTCCCCGTTGTTGGCATACTGGGAATATTACAAAAAATTCTCAAAGGTCCAGTTTCGCTCCATGTAGCCAGCTACCGACCCATTACGCTGGCGCCCATTTTGTCGAAGGTGTTCGAGAAATTGCAAGCTTGTAAGTTTGGTCGTTTTGCTGAGCTTTCGGGGTTGCTACCCGCTGGTCAGTCTACGTACAGAACTGGTTTGGGTTGATGTGACGCATTGTTGTCGGTGTCACACTATTTACAATTTACGCTGGATTGTCAGTCTGAGGTGCGCCTTGTACAGTTGGCGTTTGACAGGGTCAACCACAAGGGTCTATTATACAAGCTTGAGTAGTTTTGTGTGGGTGGTAGAGTTCTGTTAATCATTCGCGATTTCGTTTCTGAGCGAACGCAAAGTGTTTCTGTTGACGGCGTTTTGTGCGCCTTAGCGGTGGCGGAGTCTGGCGTGCAACAGGGTAGTGTACTTGGCCCGCTGTTGTTTGTTCTGTATACCGGTGATGTGTTTTCTTCGCTGGAAAATATGATAATCAACTTTGCCGACGATTCCACTTTGATAGCAGTGATACCTGCTCCTCGCATGCGTAATGCTGTCGCCCAGTTTCTGAATAGGGTTTTGTCACGCATTAGTGCATGGTGCTCGGCCTGGAGTATAAAGCTGCATGCCAGTAAGACCAAGTTGATGATTGTCAGTCGTTCTCGGATACTGGTACCGCAGGATCCACATCTGGAGATAGATGATACTTTGCTTCAGGAGCCTAGCTCCTTGGAGATTCTTGGTTTTGTCTTCGACGAGGAGCTTACCTTTGAGCCGCATATTAGGCGACTGGTGTCACGTGCTTCCAGTTAGACTGGGCTCTTGCGTAAGGCGAGTTCTGTGTTTGGTGACCGTGAAGTTGTGCGTCTATGCTTTTCTGTTTTTATTTTTTTTTTTGCTGCTTCTGTTGGAGTATTGCTCATCGGTCTAGGCTTCAGCTGCTGACAGTCACTTGCGTCTGTTGGACCGACTTGTGAGTTCAGCCGGTAGTTCGTGGGCGGATAATGATCTGATGAACCTGTCTCAAAGGAGAAAGGTTGGCATACTCTGTAGGTTTTTTAATGTGTATTACAATGAGAGGCATTGGTTGTCTTCTTCTGTCCCTGCCCTTAAAGTCTTTACGAGAGAAACACGTGCTGCGGTTGGTGCGCCTACTTTCACGTTTGCACGATGTTAGATGGCAAACTAATCAGTTCGGCCGGTGCTTCGTACCCTGGTCTGTTGAAGTTTGGAATTCATTGCCGGCATCGGCTTTTGGTCGTGTTGGCCTGCAGGCGTTTAAGTCAGCTGCTAATGATTTTTTGTTGGATTTCCTTTAGCAGCGTTTCGGGCTTCCCGGTGTTGCAAAGTGCTTCATTTGGGTTCTACTACCTATCCGTGGGGGCCCGAGCCTGAAGTTTTAATAATAATAATCCGTAATGGTCCTGACCACAAGCTCTCTACAACATGTGCAGCAGATGGCAATACATACTGTTACCAAACAGGGGCCAAACACTGGTAGCACTGTGGTCGTTTGCTACGCCTTTCAAATGTAAAATTCGTATTACCAGACCATGGCAATGATACGAAATGGCTCTGTGGAGCATGCGTAGGTGGCAAGAAGCACAGGCCTCACGAGTTGGAAAATGTGGTAAGAGCCGCTGTAGTCAACAGTCCCGCACACACAATATAAATATCCCTAGCATGAAAAGTTAAACACAAATGAACAGAATAACAGGTTTTACGTAGAAATAGAAACAACATCTGACCCTCAGAAGTGAACAAAAATTGTGAGAACCAGTGGTGTCACGAGCTAGAATTCAAGAACCACATCCGAGCAGAAACGGTAAAACCTGTGCGCCGTAGAGTCAGGCAATAAGCTAAGGCATGAATTCGTAATAATGCACCTTACAGCTTGACATTACCGCTTTTGAATGAGTTAATGCGAAAACGAAATCCACGTATCCTGGCCCATGGGCCCGACTATCGGGCCCCTTACTACATCGACTTCAAAGCGCCTGGAAACAAACAGCGACAAAAGCTAAAAGCAGCGCGTAGAAATTCGGAGGAGAAGCGTCGCCTTACAGTAGGCGATCTCTCGTAAGAAGGCGACGCAGTTTATACCCTCACCTTGCAGATTCTCAGTCGGATTTAATCGATTCGCTAGAAAGGTTGCAACGGATGCAACAAGTTGGCACGAAGTTGGCGAATTACGGGCGGTCCTTCGATGCTCGCACTTCGCCGAATCCATTATAGTCGCAGGCTGAGTAAATCTGGCAGTTGCTAGCGGAAGTCCCTACGGACACGGAAGGTGGAACTGGCAGTTACAGAAACTGGTGCATCTCGAGCACTATGTTGCAGGATATTATAAGTTATGACGGGGGCACTAAAAGTCCGCATCGCCCCCTCCCTTCGACGAGCTGCCACTTACTTATCCGGCACTGCACACCCGAATGTTGGAATCAACACCTCACATTAAGTTCTAGGAGGTAATATCAAATTAAGTGCGCCTTAGCCAGCCAAACACTCACGTGAATTTAAAATGCTGCAGCTACAAACACGTATTAGTGACAACGAAACAAGAGTCCGTATTGAATGCAAAACCAAAAGACAAAATCATGTTTCTACCTTGACTGTAATGTACTGGTAGCAGATTCCACTATTTCACCAATGAAAATAGCGAGGGTTGAACACTAGTCCTCTTGCCAGTAAAATAAAAACCACTCGTTGTTCAGTCAGTTTTAGTTCTCTTCGCTTGTGTTCGTCTCCCTGCAGTCTGATGTCATCCCTCACGAGCGTATCATTTTTTTTTTCTCCTTTTTTTGAGCGCATATTTGAACATCGCAGCGAGCGTCTGATGCCTACAAAAAAGAAAACTGTCATCAGGTGCCCAGTAAACTCGAGAGCGCGCGTAAAATAAAAAAGAGGCAGTCATAATTTGAAGAGAATCGAGTTTTCGAGTATCGCTTCGAGAAAGAAAAAGAAGAAATTTGATTTTAACGTCGACGACGAGCGTTATAACATTGATGCTGCGCAAGCTATCGACGCTGGAACTAGCATATGTCAGCGTTGAAAGGGTAAGGGGGCGCAATATTTGCTGAATGCGACCCAAATACACTAGGACTCTTGGAAGGTATGCAGAGCAATATTGTTTCCGTTTTCCAAGGACAATCTCTGGATCGAGAAGGCAAGTAGTACTATAATATCTGTTTTGCCTACATTTTCTTCAGCTAACACAATAGAAAAGGATAAAGTTGTGCTGTAGTAACACTGCTACCAATTAAGCTTTACTACTACATTTTGTTTGTCACTCAACATAGTGTCGACCAATCTCGACAGAGGACACTCTGTTCTGCAGTAGTTCCGGAATTTTCTACATCGAAAAATCTCCATGATAGGAACTTTCCCCATTTTAGGTTTCTCTTTTGAAGAGTCTTCCTCGTGTGAAATCACCTGTTCGTTAATATAGCTGACACGCTTTGGATAAATATCCAAGTTTGGGGTCGTGTTTAGAGCAACGTCTGCACTAAGAGCTGCAAGAGATATCTCCTGAAACCTTAAATCTTTCGGCGCTTGAGACTGCGAGGAAAGATCGGTGCTTTCAACAACAGCCATACCAGTACGATGGTGCTAGTAAAACCGTCGATCCGACCAGCAAAACCAATATCTGTGGCCGTCATACTTGAGTGTTTTTTTTTTTTTTCTGAAAGAACTTATGGTTAAACTTTGTTGAAAAAAAATGTACGACTACGAGATACAGCTAGCAGAAGGACATGATTTGTACTCACCAAGCGAAGAATCTGAATGACGTAATTGTTGAATTCGTTTGTCTTGTAGGCGCCGAAGTCAGGCGTGTTTTTTTTTTCACAGCAGCGCTTGGGGCGTCTTGTAGGAGGTTTCTTATGGCGGGTGAACTCGAATATAAAAGTTACACCTCCACACTCTTCCACATCCGATTACGTAGCCGTGAACAATGCTGGGGCTTGCACGGGTCTCTACAGCTAATATGACTATCTAAAATATAAGTCATCTCTTGAAGTTTTTACACCATGACAGGCGGTAATGGTCACGCTTGGAGCATACCTCCTATTTCTGAGTAGTTCCAAGTTGCAATGACGTGTAAATTTAGTTTTAGCATGATGTTGAAACGCCCTCAAGGCTGCATGTAGATACGACAACGTGATCGCCGAAAAGAAACGTTGAGTGACGGGGCAACTTTTACGTAATTATACAATATACATCCGCCACTAGGGCTCCATTTGGTTTAACGTGCCTTGATAATAGTAATAAGTCTTGAGACTCGTTGATGCCCAGTGTCGATTAAAATATTAACAATAGTAATAATAATTCTTGACATATTTTGTTGCCCAAGAATGCAGCTTTAATAATGATAAACGTAATAATTATTGAGACCCCAGGGAACACCCTGCACTATCAAAACAAGCTCTCGGCTGTATGTTTTTGTCATGACAAACTTTAGCGAGCGCACATAAACAAAACTGACTCATATAAAAACGTCATTTTGTTAATGCGTAAATATTTTTTTTCGGAAATCAATTCGTCAAAGCCGCGAGTTTACGTCAAGGTGAAAACACAACTAACTATACCTCAGTAAACACTGGAGTCAAAGTGGGTTCACATTATTGTCTTTTAACGCCATGCGTTGCACAAAGTCCCCGAATGCGTTGTTACTTCCTTATAAGCAAGAGCAAAGTGCTCTGCTCGCCAAGTTTAAATTTACTACAAATTTAAAGGGATTTCGGAAACTTCACAAGTTAAACATGGTAAGCCAGCGAACAGAAGGCGAGCATTCTAGCAAACCTCTCGGTTGATAGAAAACTGCGTTTGCAAAAATATAGTAAGACATTCAAACTCGTTGCACTGCGGCACTAGGAACACGTGGCTTTTGTGTGAACCAGGCTTAATGAAGGCTAAGGGCTGAAACTGAACAGTATGGTGTGTAATTCACTGTATAAGAATGTAACTAGGTATATATTTTCATCTTATCTACATCATAGCATGGGAGTGGGAATATCCTCTTCGACGCTTGTTAGCAGTTGTGCATTTTACTGAGGCATGTACATATTACGAAAAATGTCCTGACGCTATGAATCTGTTCACTTACACAGGTATCTTCTTCAACCTGCCAGACGGTGGAAAACCATGTGAACTATAAGACACACACTACCATGCACAAATTTCACTGATAGAAAAGGCACACTACTACTCAATAATTGTGCTAGGCGATATATGCTCATATATGCACTACGAAAGAATATTAGTATTGCCTAGCAAATTCACATATCACTACGTCACAATCAATTGTAAAAAATGAATACTATATTAGCAAAACCAGCAGGAACTTTTCAAAGCGTCATTCTAACACACTGTGCTTTCTGGAAAGAAATATACTTAAAGTTACAGTTGATATGTTATACTTATCAGTGTGCATTAAGGGAGAGGCGAGAAAAATTAAGATTGATGTATGTAGTGCAGAATACAGTTGTAACCTGTTTCCTATAAATTGGTACACATTATGTAACAAAACGCGCATTTCTGAGGAACATGTGAGTTGCATTGCTTCCCTATACATAGTTATCATTGGGAAACAGTACACATGTATCAATCGTAGGCAACGTATTAAATTTAATCGATGAGCAAAAACTACTATTATCATGAATTTTATACAGAAAAAGATATTCTAGAGCAAATTAGGCATCGGACATGAAATAGGTCAAGGGAAGATTCGAACATTTACACACGCAGCCGTCTGTAGGTTCGATCTGGAACTGGTTTAACCCCTTCACGTACGGAGAGGGATCTATTCAGTTTGTTTTTACCATATATGCGCCTTTGTCCTACTTGGCATTCTGAATCTTGTTATGAAAATGGCATTGATATAACTTGTTCTTGAAAATGAGTAAATAAAATGGTAAATGGCTATGCAGGTAAAACATAACGTAAAGGAAATACAATCACAGCAAACTAATAAATGTCTTAAAAACTTGAACGCTTAAAAATTATATGCAACTGGGACAAGGTTAAGCTTAATGTAGAAACACAACACTCAATTCCGAAAAGGAAAGGATACATTTTAATACAATATGGTATTAATGGCATTTGGAAACATAGCCTAGTCGAAATGAATAAGTAGAGCAGTTTCAACGCCATTATTGAATTTTGCATGATAAAGAAAAGGGAAGAAGAGCTGTAAAGTGGCCTTGCCAAGATTAATCCATCAATACATAAAGTATACTTTCGTGTCTTATAAGAGTAGCTGAAAAACTTACAATACGTGTTAGTAACACATAGAGTCCTTTTGGGGTGCTACTAAACGGAAAAGCATACTGCACAAAGTCAACTTTCCTCATCTGATAGTAAGAAAGGCAGGTCTTATTGTGCATTTAGCTATAACTTAGACTTTGAATATGAAATAGGCACTTATAAAAGATTGTATAAGTAAATAAAAAGTCAAATATTCACACTAGAGGATTTTCGAAAGCTGGCCTTGTCGATTCCACGCTGTCTGGGAGATGTCTTATTTCTAACCCTAAGAGCATTTTCAGTCGCCCCAGATGGTAATTAGCTTTTGGAACCGTCAATAATTCTGCTAGGGTTTTGAAGTTAACATTAGGTACCCTATTTATTGTCATTGGCAGTATTATAGCCTTATTTTCAGCTTCTCCATACCTATTGGATGTAATTGTACATAATAGTATTTAGGCAATCAGGTGAAATAGTATTAAGCCATGTAGATCTTTCCTCGGGAAGCAATTACTGCATTTTCCGTTTACCTTACTTCAAGTGAACAAACTGTAAAGTTAATATTAGTAGAAACAATTAATATCTTATTTTGCTTCTCGCGCGAGGGTGATTGTTAGGTAGCTCTATTGCGGAACCAGTCCAGTTAACTCGTTTGGTATGTGATGGCACTGAGCCATGTAGATTACGTTGTGAATATATAGCTGTAATATTTCTAACAAATTCATGTATACACAATTTTTAATGTACACTGTAATATAATAATCCAGAACACCTCCCGCGTGTGGAGAAATAAATGTTAAATAAATAAATACAGCAAAAGCTCTAATCAAAAGAAAGGATGAAAGAAGCGACATGCATTTAGTCGACCAAGATGATTAGTGGTTGCAAGGGAACAATTTTGGAAAAAATAGGATCATCTGTCGAGTACTTGGATCTAGGAAACATCGTAAGTGATTAGAAATAACATCGTGTTACCGGATTAACTTAATTTCAGCGAATTCTGCACACATGGAAAGTCAGAGAAAACAGTGAACTTTTTATCATTTCAAAGTCACCTGCCTCCCTGGATGCGAATTTTTTTTTCCTGAACCTTTCAGCAAGTACAGTCTCAAGGCAGCCAATGGCGTGACAGGTCACAGGCCACAGTGGGAGGGGCGAAGGGTGATGATCAGTGATGGTGTTGCACTCTGAT
>LQNS02278143.1:3041786-3072450 GCA_001587735.2 Parhyale hawaiensis | reverse complement strand
GTAACGTGGACCTGGGCCTGCAGTATTTGTCTGCAGGATCAAACGCCATCACTAATTTCCTCCATGCGGTCAGAGAGGGTGGTGTTCAAACTCCGCCCTCTTGGAGGCAACTCAACAACAACAACAACCTTCTTCTACGATATCGCACGAAATAATGACCCCAAAGCTGTTCGTGGACTATAGTAGACTTCTAACGTTCCAGGTTCTGGAAAGTCAAATCAATTAAAAATATAGTTTTGTATGAATACATTTTTTCAACACAAGATATGTGAAACATTATATAATTTGTAGAATTTATTGTAATTTTTTGTTTTGTTGACATATATCAATTGATAGCCCTGAAATACAAACACTATATTTTGGTTTAGATATTTACATTTGGTTTGCTAGATTTTTTTTCAAATATCCTTTTCCACCGTTGTATATAAATTAACTAGTAAGTCTTTAATAAACGTTCTAACCTCGAAAATGTACATAATCGTGTATATATGTGTTATTCAAAGATTGGAGGACTCCCTGGCTGAATCATTTTATATGTAACAGTTAGAAAGCCTCCTGGGTTAAATAAACTACAAACCCAGAAAGCGTTCTAACTCTTACCTTCAAAATATGTATATTCACGACATCGCAAATTAGGATAAGGCTTTTGAAACGAAGTACGGTAGGAACAAGTGGTATATAATTGAACCGTTAAGCATATAGTGGTCACCCAGAAATGAATTATCTGCGGTTTTCTTGAAAATTCTGAGGGATACTGTGTTAAATTTCACGCAACCTCGTGAAAATTTTCACTAACCGTGGAATTTCCACGGGTGCAGCTAGTCAGTACTATATAATAATTCACGTCGTGTTTTCATTTATTTATTTATTTATATCTATATTTATATCTTTCCTGTCATGCTCTATGGGAATAAAATAGGAGAAAATTCAGGTGCCGAAGACGGTATCTTGGATACGGAGGTCGCACTTGGGCACTCCAGCTGAGAAACCTGAGCCTGCCTGACCGTGTTTGAACATGTTTATTGTTAAACGGTGCTACGGATGATGTCACTTCACTACGCCTCATAATATACATGTATATCAAATTTTGTCGGCAGAATGCTGAATTTTCATTTAACAAACCTTCTGAACAGTAACAAGCTCATGAGACAGCGGGGATTTTCCTGAAATGCTAATTTTCTGCCGTCATTTACAATGACATCTCAAGCAACTACATATAAATAAAAACACGACGTGAATTATTTTATAGTATTTATTTGACGATACATCGAAAACGTGACTGGATGTCTGTCGAGGTTCATCATATCAGGTTATTAAGGACTGCAGTGCAGACATCAGATTTTATTTGGCCAAGCTTGCGGCACAGGTCCAGTAGGCACAAACTCGACCTGTGCCGAAAGCTTGGCCAAGTACAATCTGATGTCTGTAGTGCAGTCCTTAATAACCTGATATGAGGTTTGATGATATAGCTTTCTCCTCAAGTATTTCACTGGCACCAAGGAGGTTCTAATAGAGAGGAGTGCACCCTATCTATTTATCCTACGGGAGCGTTGCGAGTAAACTTTTCCCTTAAACTGACTGAGTGGCTTATCCAATCGGAGAGCGGCATTGCTTACGTGAGGCATTGCCTCACGTAGGAATGAGTCCTGAGCTCAAATTTTTGCAGCCATTAACCATCGACGAAATTCCGAGCGGATGGAAGTATGTAAAGGAAACTTGTATCCTGTATACCAGNTATATGTGCTGACCACTGCCACTTCAGCCAGTTTAAGATCTCCAAACGCCAGCTTCAGTCACGTGACAAAGCCATGTGTTTACTCGCCCAGGGAAGGCTTGCGCGTACTCCTCCCATTGGAGCTCCTTGACTGGCACTGGGCAGTAGACAACCATTTCTTCTAGCTCACTGTCTCTCTCTGAGACTGCATTTTTCGAGTTTAGTATGGACGACGGTATTATGGATACGGAGCACTAACATTGCATAAAAGCTGACTGGAGCGGCATTCCAGTGTATTGCAATGTTTTAAACGAAGACGTGTTTTCAATGGAGAGATGAAGCGCCTTTAGGGCACAGTGACAAGAAAGACTTGAACCAGAAGGGATAAAGAAGGAAAATATGAGCTGCTAATAAGCGTGAGCGAGAAATGTGGAAACGGCAAGTCAAAGAAGAGAGCAACGATATCGATTACTGCGTGAATTTTTTTACGCACGGGTACACTTGTCTATATCATAACTAGTGGACCCGTGTGTGAAGAATTCACGCAAAACCTGTACGTTTGCCTAATGCCTCTAGGCCGGTGCGGAATCTCCTCTTCTCTTATTTTCTTCTTAATTTTCTTCTTTTCTTCATTGATGACGGCAAAAAAATTAACACTTCACCAAAACCCCCGCCGTCTTTTGGGCTTCCTCATTTTTCCCCTATCTAATACTGAAGAAAAAGATTCCTAGGTACTCAACTTTTTTTTCGCCTTTTGAAATCTGAATTTTCTCCTATCCTATTAGTTATATTTTTCCCCTATCTAATACTGAAGAAAAAGATTGCAAGGTACCCAACTTTTTTTTTTCGCCGAAGAAAAAGTCTGCAAGGTACCCCACATTTTTTTTACATTTTGAAATCTGAAAGAAAAAGTTTGCAAGGTACCCCACTTTCTTTTACATTTTGAAATCTGAATTTTTTCCTATCTTATTCCCATAGAGCGTGACAGGAAAGATATAAATATATAAATATATAAAAACACGACGTGAATTATTATATAGTTCTGATACAAACACACGGCGGTCATTCTTAGTATTAGATTCTGCTTGTCCCTGCGTCAGTTAATCAGTATTAGATAGGGGAAAAATTAGGGCATCCCTGAGGTATCTTTGATACAACCTGAGAAGGGATCAATGTTATTATTATACTATTATAGTGGGTTGGGTTACTAGCGAAGCAGGCATAACGCCTGCCTCGCGCCGAAAACACAAGGTAAGGGATCAATAGCACGAAGAGCTAAGTTTAAATTTATGCTGCTACTGCTCGCAGGTCTTAGCTATAAGATTTACTTCATGACTTGGAACATTTTTCAACTTTCGTATGCATGATAAGGGTCCGTAGGCATCATCATTGAAGAACAATTCTTTTGTTCTGTAGCATTTTTACAGGCTCGTCCAGTATTAGTTAGTGGAAAATTAGGAAGATACTGGTCTGGGATATCAGAGGTTCCTGCTAGTTATTATTATTGTTACGAGCTGGAACCTGTAGAAATTCCACCGAATAAAAGCAATGTCCTTCGGTGCTCAGTTCAGTGTAGGAGAGTAGTGTGGTTTATTAATGAATTAATATGATGAATTATATTGATTACCTCCGCCAAGGAGGTTATGTTTTCGTCGTGTTTGTCTGTCTGTCTGTTTGTCTCTTTGTCTGTCACCAGGATGACTCAAAAAGTTATGAACCGATTTGGATGAAATTTACAGTAATTGTTAGGTATGTTGGGAGGAACAGATGATTAACTTTTTGTGAAGATATGTCCATCCGGTTGTTTGTGTGTCTGCGTCATTTTTCTCGATGCCATAACTCAAAAAGCTATGAATGGATTTTGATGAAATTAACATGAGTTGTTAGGTATATAACAAAAAGTAGATTACTAAATTTTGGTAATGATCCGTTTGTTCGTTCGTTCGTTTGTCCATGTTTTTGATTTTATGCTTGTTGGCACAATAACTAAAAAAATAATCAATGGATCTTTATGAAATTTATAGGAGTTGTTAGTAATGGTAAAAGACATAAATGATCAAATTTTGGTGCAGATCGGTTGGTTCGTTTGTATGTTTGACTCATATTTGTCNCATATTTGTCATAACGTTTGTTAACAGTATAACTCAAAAAGTTATGAACGGATCTTCAAAAAAATTGAACAAGCTGTTATTAATATAAAAAGGCACAAATGATCAGATTTTGGAGTTAATGCAAAAAAAATTATGGTTTTAGAGCCAATTTGAATTTTTGCTACCGTTAGCTCACTTGGCGGAGGTATGCGCTCTCAGAGTGCTCTAGTTATTACTTTACCCGCTGAATTTTGCAGGGCCTTGTAACGTTAAAGGTTCGGGACGTAAAAGGTACAGTTGAGTAAAGAATTGCCCATACCAAGGTTTATGTTTCGGTACTTCTTCATACTGATCGTAGGAACACTATAATAAAAATTCTTACAACCTCAGAGTGATCATGTATAATAAGATACATGAATGAGACGAAGTTTCTAAATTCGAGATGAAAATACCGAACTTTAGTTGTGATGCTAATGCAGTCGAGCCCGCACATGTGCGAGGTATCTGAAGCACCAGGGTTCAGATTATCAAGGCAGATAACTTGTACATCCCGGCCCGTATTGTATTTCGAAGCTACCAATCGTAAGTTTATTTATGAAGCTGAAGCGCCCTTTGGTGTGTGAAATCCCAAGTAGCTTGCAAAGAGCTGTCTCACTGGCCAGTCGCACCGGGGCTTGTGTGTATATCGGTTAATTGTAACCATAGACCGCAGCAGTACTTGACTCTTAGGTCCAAGTGCCTGTGATATTGGAGGCCAAAATGGGAAAAATGGGATTTTTCTCCAGAGCTATTATGAACATGTCCAGACACGGTCATTCAGGCAAGCACCCAAGTGCGTCCCCGCCGTATCCAAGATACCTTCTCCGCAAGAATAATGTTGGCTATCTTGGAATTTTTTTCTTCAGTATTAGATAGGGGAAAAGAATAGCACTTGAGAAAATCCCATTTTTCCGTTGTCGACTTTTGGCCGCCAGCGTCAGACCTAAGAGCCAAATACTGTTGCGGTCTATGCAGTAACAATTACCAGCATGGGGTGCACAGATCGTGCTTCCCTTGGATTTGATTGATGTTCATTGAAAATGATACCGCACTTTTTGTAGAAAATAAATATACCTATATATATTTGCTTTTGAAAATTTTAAAAAGTTTATCGAGCCTACTTTTGTTCTACATTAAATCACAAGAAAAATGCAAAAGGAATCAGGAGAATTGATACAAAAATAAGAAAGTTATAAGGCCTCAAAATTCAAAACATTAGTTTTTAGAAAATAAGCTTCAAAGACGGACCGTCAGCCGCGAGACGCTACACTATCACGGCACTGAAAACTGTTTCCTTGAGAAGACTCAGACATGTGTTAGTCATGGTAGGGAAATCCGTATCCATGACGACGATGCTTTCAAAAAATAGAACACAAAAATGTTGTCTTTAACTTAACCCATTTTCTTCTGAACTCGTTCAACACTGACGGCTGAAAAGAGATGTGGGCTCGTACAGCCGAAGCAAATCCGGTAGCAGTGAATGAGTTTACTTTGATCATATATGTAATCAGTGATTAAAGCCTGTAAGCAGAGTATAAATGTGTATGAGACTAAGCTGTTAACTCAAGAGAAAAAAACGAGAAACAACAGCCGATACATATTGCGTTTATGCCCAAAGTCGTACAATTATTAGTGAGCACCTATATGACCCTTACGTACCGACACGTGTTGCGTTTCGGAGCCCAATTAACTCTGATACTAAGAAATGTTTCGCTGCTCCAGATGTTGCTCTCCGGTCTAAGTGTCCAGAACAGCCAATAGTTGAATTAGGTATGGATCCCATTTTAAGATATAACTAAGAGTTGCTATTAATAAGAGAAGTGATGCTTAGTGTAGACGGTAAAGTGTTAACTCAGTCACAACCAAAATAAACGTTCGGCGCCTCGTAGGGATAGTTTGGATTCAGGCGCCGCTTTTGAGGCCCTCTGGCCGTTCCACGCCTTTGATTCTTTTGCAACTTTACTGCAAAACTTTACTTTACTGTATCTTTAAAAGATATCAACAATTGATATATGGTAAGATACATGAAGTTTAGGACGTACAATCACAGTATATTATATTGATTTGTAGTAGGTTACCCCTGATTTGATTTCTCAATAACGTACGTTTTCTTTCTGAGAGGTCTTGAAAGAAGTTCTGCTAACTTTCGAGGGGAGAGTTACTTGCTGTTACAGTTTGTTTTAATCCCGTAATTTGTTCTTTTTGTGAAAACGCATTCCGTATGAACAAATTAAGGGATTTACTTGAGCACTAAATAGCTCACACACATGGGGGAAGTACTACAAGGTATTGAACAGGAATATAAGCTGTTAGTTATCCTGATGGTGTTGTAGCGACGTGAAATGTTGCTATGGAGACGCACCATGAAAATATCATAATCAGTGTAAAGAAAGAACGTAGTATCCGATGTATAGTTGAAAGACATTAGTTAGTTGCTGAAAATGTGTATATACATGTGTATGTCAACAGAAGATAACAATATAGCCTCAAGAATTTATCAATAAGAAATAATTCGAATTTCCAGCTCTAAATCAACACAAAAAAGTCTTGCGCCAATAGAAGAAGGCAAACAAGTTATTAACAGGCGTGGGCGAGGCTCTCATGAAAAGCCCTTAGAAGTCAAGGTAATGAGGTCTCCAGAAGCACTTTTACCTGACTCGCTGAATGACTGGTATATGAGGTTCAGAAAGAAATAGAAGAACTGGAAAGTGAAAATCTAGGGCGTGCACCTACGATTCACTATCAATAGATGCAAAGCATCGCTGATCTGCATTTTATTCAATTCCGTAGGCTTGCTGCCCCGCCTCCTACTCTCACTCGGTGTATAAAATACAATGTCAGTTATTTGCATTGGTTCACACCCCAAGTCTCAATTTTTGATCACTTATGAAAGGTATTTAGGTTACATAGTTTCCAGTTGCCGAACCAACAGACCCATTCTCAAAGAGCAGTCGAGACTAACGCTTCGGGCCTCTATGAACTATTGTCTGTTAATAGGTAGGTAGCAGGGAGCAGACAACCTAACGGGAAGAGTCGCGACAAATACCTATCGAAAAATGATGTCATAAACTTGGCGGCCTTGAGAGCTATGACGTCACGTCGAATAACACTATACCGAATTGCGTTTCAACCGTTTACGTACATGATATCGACAAAAATATGTTAAGTTAGCTGCAAGCATCAAGCACAAAATGAAGTTACTAAAGAGTAGTGATAATAACTGAACAATAAATATTGAAGAAAAACTATTCATAGAATAGTTAGATTTACGCAATAGGAATCATATGATCAAATCAATAAAAGTCTAGGATGATGTAAATTAACTGCTGCTGTGGTTCAAATAAAATGCAATTTTGATTGCTTTGCCAAGTCTTAAATAATAATTATCTTCATAGCCTCGGTCAATGAAATGTAGTAACAACGGCTATAAGTCAGCACTGACAAGATCCCTACTGGTACCAGCATTGTTTTGAGTGAACACTTTCTGCACTGTAAGGGCAACATTACTTTTTTCGAAAACTTTCAGTTTCCTTTGGTTCTTTTCAGTTTTTCGGATTGTTTTTGGGTGCTTTCCGGTAACTAATACAAACTACTGAGGCCTAAGAAAGAGCTGAAAGTGCCAGCAGCCACTGGTACGTAGTAACTTGCTACAAGTGTAAGAGTCAAAAATTTTCCTGCCACTCTCTGAATATTAGTTGGAAAATAGCCGGACACAAATGCAAAAATAACTAGAGCAGTCTCAGATCGCATCCCTCCGCCAAGCAAGGAACGGTAACGGAAAATTCAAATTGGTTGAGAAACCATAATTTTTTGTATCAACGCCAAAATTTAATCATTTATGCCTTTTGCCATTGTTAACTAATCCTGTAACTTTCATTAAGATCCACCCAAAACATTTTCAAGTTATTGTGATGACGAGCATAAAATTAAATCGCGACAAACACACGAATGAATGCACAGATCATCCCAAAAAATTAGTCATTTGCTCTTCGTAATATACCTAACAACTCGTGTAATTTCATGAAAATGCGCCTATAACTTTTTGAGTTATAGCACTAAAAAAGATAGGCAGACAAACAAATAAACAAACAGATAAACAGATTTTCATCAAAAATTAATCTCGTAAAGATGCGTTCATAACTTTTTGAACAACCTTGGTGCCAGACAAAGTGTCAAACACGACAGAAAGATAACCTCCTTGGCGGAATTATCTCGTTAGCTGGAGGAAGCTAGCTTTTAAGGAGTGTACCTTTCTGCTTCCTGGTGGAGGCTTTTCGGAGCATCAGAGGCCAATTCTTGGCATGCATATCTCCTAGATTTAACTTTCAGAGAGGCTGAGGCCTAATTTCTACTTTGTGTTGAATGAACAGCGCTCTTCGCTTTTTTGTATCATATCACAGTATTTTGTTACTAGAATTCATACAACCTCCCACTCATGTCTCGCCAGCTACTTCGGTCTTACCAACATGCGGAACACCACAGAATGGTTGTCGCTAGTGCATAGAGGACGCGTTCGATTGATTTCGCTCTTGTCAAGCATATAATACTACATAATTATAATTGGCTCTATATTTGTACTAATTAAGGCCTGAGCTCCCACCCTTAATTACCTGGACTGGTCGAAGGGAAGTAATGCGGTCACCGCTAAGTTTTTGTTATGGCGTGTTGAGTCCTTCCCTTATGCTCTTTGCTTCCTGGGTTAGGTAGTTTTAGCAATGTGCGCTATGTTAAATTTTAGATAACAGTCACCTTTACTAGTCGCTACGGACGTTTACTGTCAACGATCTGTATTTAGTATATTTCCTAGCCTGGAGTACGCTCAGGAGAATACAAGAACTCCTTCAACTTAGAGTGCATGGAAATTCACGGATAGCTTATAGCGTCATAGAAACAATATTAAGATCAGTTGACAATTTATAATGCTAGCCTGTTACTGTACGTCTGAAATTTTGTGCTTTCCAAGATGCTATCTGGCCGAAACGCAACACTATTGGAATTCAGTGTTGAAAATTGTGTCAGTCTTAGGTGAAGAAACAAACAAACGATGTAAACTTGCTCATAATTTAAATTTCTTTGCTCATAACGCCGCGTCAGTTTTGGAGGCTAACCTTTAGACTTCTGCTGTGATCACTGTATAGAATCACACCCTCAAATTGTGAAAAATATAATTTCGTATAGCGTTTTAAAAATAAATATACAGTGGCATAGCGTCGGTGAGGTAGGTACCTAGTGCTTCGACCGCTCACACTGACTTGTAGAAAGCGCACGTCTTGCATATAATGTCTATTTATTCCTGAAAGATACAACTCAGTATTTTTCAACTGAATTATACGACGAATATTATGTGTACCTTGTAATGAATATCCTTAGGTAGGGAGCAGCCGTTCTGATCCTGGTACTTATAGGGTTACAGATGATAGGATAAAATGACCTCAGTCACCGTTCGCCGATCGAACCCACGTATAGGTCACGTATCAATCAACACGATGAAATTTCGTGCGGTGAAAATCATCAACGCTTAATCTCCAGTTCTCATTCGTGAACTGTAACCACAGCACTGCATTAATTACTCAGATATGTTTCTAAATTTAACAGTAACTTTCTATAGTCAAACTTTCAGCCACTTCGTAAAGAACTCCCCTGCCAGACGATTTTATAAGAGGATAATTGAAAACTTCAGTTTGTTCTCGACATTTATGAATGCGAGTGAATACGTTGCTCAAGCCTTACTAAACATGACTATGATCCTTCAAGAGAAAAATGGACATACAGTACGTTAATAAAACAAGAAATCTACGTTCGAAGCTGTTCTCACGCTGAAGGAAAGAGAATGGGTACAGCAAGTCGGGGGAGAGCAGAACATAAAGTGTTCAAGTGGGAGTATGAAAATGGAAGGAAGCTTGCCCAGTGAGTAGGAAGGAAACACGTCTCGAAAGCTAAAACAAGGCTAAGGTTACTTATGCGATCTCCCGATCCTGAGGGCGCGACTGCGTATAACATAGGACGGGGCAACCTAACTCATTGAACTTTAACCTATGGCACATCCTAGGCCTCTTCTCTGGCTGTGTCAGGGTTAAACAGTTACAGTGCTACTGTGTATTTCTACAGGTAGGATCAGCAATTTGAAAAGCTTTAGATGCTGCTTCATTGAGGAGAGTGTTGCTCCTAACCCAGTATGTTCGCCCATGACTCAACGAACGCCCCGAGGCAGGTAATTCTGGTCTGAGCACGCGAAAGTGTGCTGCTTTTGCATGGAACGGAACTTTTCGTAGTGGTCGTGAATTCGAGAGTAAAATGCAAAAAACTCGAGCAAGAAGAGACGACGCAATGTGGTGGTACAAGAGTGGAAATGAAAAGAAAACTTAGTATGTCAAACAGCGCGATATCGATCTACAGCAAGGGGGAAATTGTACCTGAGAACACCATATTGGGAAGAGAAGGCAGTCATTAGAAGTACGAAAAACAAGACGCTAAGTGGTTACAAAAAAGAAAATAAATAAAAAATGCTGAGAAGCGATGGTTTCCCCGGCGGCAAGCTTTTGTATTCGGTTCATACACCAAAACATTCAAATGGTTTATCGTGTCCTTACTGACACAATTGCGTACGCACTTAAAGATTCATTACTACCACCAAGGAGGTTAATTATGCATCAGTCAAGTTTGTCTGTCTCTTTATTTGTGCGTCACTAAAATCACTCAAAAATTTATGGAGGGATCTTTACAAAATTGATAGGGATTGACATTTATATTAGGAGGAACAGATGATAACATTTTGGTTAAGATCCGTTCAACGTTTGTTGGCTTGTCTGTCTCTTTTTTCTTGGTAGCATAATTCAAAGAGCTATAGACGGATCTTTATAATGTTTCCAGGAACTATCAGGGTGTTACTTGCAGCAATTGACTAAATTCTATTGTTGGTCTGTTTGTCCGTTTTTTTCCACATCATTACTTCCGCCAAGGAGGTAATGTTTTGGTCGTGCTTGTCTGCCAGTCCGTCTGGCTGGCTGTCTGTCACCAAGATAACTCAAAAAGTTATATACAGATTTCAACGAAATTTACAGGGATTGTTAGGCATATTAAGAGAAGTAGATGATTAACGTTTAGTGAAGATCCGTTAATCCGTTTGTTCGTTTGTTTGCCTGCCTTTTTTTTTCTTTTTGCCATAACTCAAAAAGTTATGGGCCGATTTTTATGATATTTACAAGAGTTGTTAGGTATATTACGAAGAGTAGATGACTAAATTTTTGTGATGATTTGTTAGTTCGTTTGTTTTCAGCTGTGTTTGATTTCATGCTTGTTAGCACGAGAAGTCAAAAAGTTAAGAATGGATCTTTATGAATCTGGGAGGAATTGTTAGTAATGTTAAAAAACATTGCTGATTAAATTTTGGTGATGGTCGGTTCGTCCATAGGTGTGTTTGTCTAATGTTTGTTATATTGTTTGTTAGTAGCATAACTCAAAAAGGAATGAACGGATTTTTACAAAATGAAAATCACAGAAACTCTTTGTACTACTAAACGGTAAAATTATTGGATATTGGTGCTGATACAAGAAAACTCTTAGTTTAGAACAGAACCAATTTTCATATTTCTTTACTTTGTCTTGCTTGGCGGAGGTATGCACTCTCAGAGTGTTATTGTTGTTTTCACGTTTGTCAGTAACATAATTTAAAAAGCTATGAACGGATCTTCTTCAAATTTGTAAAATTTGCAAAAAATGTTGAGAGGCACATGTGAACAAATTTTTATGGTAATCGGCTTATCCGCGTGGGTGCTTGACTAAAATTTATGAAAATGCTTGTCAGAATAAGCTAAAAAGATATTAGGTAATATAAGAAGATTTAAGCCTCCCTAAATAAGTACTAAGGTTTTCTAAGAGAGGAAAAGGAAGGGACACACAGTAAGTCGATAAAAAACGGGGAACCCATGCACGAAGGTGTTTCCACACACGATCAACACCCATGGAAACAGCAAGTCGGGAAAGAAGAGGAAGAATAGAATAAACCATGAGCAAGTAGGAGTATTAAAGTGGAAGGAAGCAAAGTGAGCAAAAAAGACAGACGTCCCGCAGGTCTAACTAATGGCTAAGGTAACCTACACAAACCCCCTGGGGGCGCTACTCCCGATAACTATAGCTGAAAAAGTTAGGGACGAATCCTCAAGAAACTTATTCAAGCTTTATTACTGTCAAGAGGCACAAATGACCAAATTTTGGCTATAATAAAGTGGGAAACCTAGTTTCGGCACCAAATTTTTCGTTAATACTGCCTTGCTTGAAGGAGGTATACCCTCTCAGCGTGCTCTAGTTACAATTCTAGCCGTCAAGTTAGTTTGTTTAGCTAATGTCACTGGTAAAGTTTCCGACTCCTCTTCAAAACTGAATGACTTACGAGGCAAAAAGCTGCACAGTTTTTTGTTGCTTAAGCAGACACGGCAGCGCAGTCGAACGCTATGAAGGATGAACGTAGGACATCGGACTAACGTGTGCACTAGCCTTAAGATAACATAAATATTGGGTTGCCCTGGGTCACAGAACAACAAAATAAATATTTACTTATAGTTCCAGTCATCCACAGTGATCGAAATAAATTAATTCAATTAGCTCCATCTGGTTCCGAACTTCGGTCGTGATCATTCAGTTCACCAATTCGGATCGAAGTTCGGGCGTCAGTATCGAGCCGAGTGCGTTTGAGACGGTTCCATTGCGCTCCTTAAGCCTGAGCTTTTGGCATCTCAATCGTAATCGGATATAGATAAGCGCCTGAAACTCGAACTGAAATGATGACTCACACCCTCAGAGTTGAAGTTCCGGGCAACTGAAAGCTAACCGGATTCGATTATTTCACTGAAACTAAATGAACGAGACACTCAATTAGCGGATAGGGGAACCACAAACCGGAGGCTGCACCAGCTGTCGGTCCTACTCGCTTGCAAAAGTTTTGGCCATCCAGGAAGCTGATTAGCGGTTTTAGCTTCTGAGGCGGCCCATAATAAGCTTAAGGATAAGCGAATAGAGTCTTAGAAATAGTGCGACAGCGTAAGAAAATGTGAAAAAGTCAGGTACTTCGTTGGGCCAAAACCAGCGGGCATCACCGTGTATGCTGTCCGCCCTGACAGATATTCACGGCAAGTGAACGGCAAGGAGAGTTGGTAAGCGAGGCATGACAGGGAAAAAGACGAAAGTGCCAATAGGTTGCACAGTTTATTGTGCTTTTGCGTTTACAATCCAGCATTCAGTGTTGGCTCCACTGGCGCCGCAAGCAGCTTGAAGACGAGCAAGGTAAGAAGACAAAGTGACAACAAACTTCGGATTGAACTCCATTTCTCGAAGGGTATCCTTCGATATCCTCCTCTATCCTGGCATGACTAAAGCCCCTATTACACGGGCGAATACTGCACGGCAAACACGAGGCTTTGCCCGGCAGGCAACCCGCTTTGCCCGCTGCCCGGCAGACATTCGCTGCTGCCAGAGGTTTGCTCACTGAGCGCACTTTGCCTCCCGAATAGCGGGCATTCTGATGCGAAAAACCAAGTTACTCGTAATTAAAGCCCTTCAAATTGTTGCTTGATTGTTGGAACTAGTTGCAGTAGCTGTGGCACTCCAATACTTGTAAATTTTCCTCACTGTTTAAATAATATTCAAATGAAAAGTATGTAACTTAAAGCTCCCCGACCGACGTGACTCTGAGATTTCACCGTCCTTGTGTAATAGCACCTCAATGTCCGGCGGGCATGTATACCGAGACACTGCCCGCTGTTTGTAGAACTTTGCCCGCCCGTGTAATAGGACTTTCGGACAAAATTTCCGGCCTGTCATGCTTCAATAGAGCTTAAAAATCTTCTATACTGTGAGGGTTTCTCCGTGAACAACCAAAAATTTGCAACCATAAACAAAGTTATGGTTCCATTGACGAGCAACTAGAGTAGTCACAAGGACATGAGATGGTATTCAGCGCCCTCTCTCGACAAACATCACAAGATCTTATTATAAACAAACAAAGAACTATATACCACTCTATAAACAATGACAGTCTTTAATCACGCGGTTTTGGTGTAAATTTTAGCCTAACGTAACCTATAACCATAAACAAAACTTTTTAGCCCCCATGAAAATTCAAATTCTGCTCCAATCAAACAACTTCACTTTGTAAA
Organism: Parhyale hawaiensis; assembly: GCA_001587735.2. Classification (NCBI taxonomy): domain Eukaryota; kingdom Metazoa; phylum Arthropoda; class Malacostraca; order Amphipoda; family Hyalidae; genus Parhyale; species Parhyale hawaiensis. The sequence continues at coordinate 3,058,456 of LQNS02278143.1, read as the reverse complement.
TAAACAATGTGACGCCACAACCAAGACCGATAAGCGCACTTAAAATGAAGTTGCGAGTTGTGGTCGTGAACACAACCAAAAGCGAGTCTCCGTACGACAACCACGTTTTTGGTCGTAACGTAGACATAAATTTGGTCGTTTCTGCAACTTGTGGTTGTATTCACGCACACAACTTCGCCACAAAGAATCGCCTCTCTTCTCCAATACGCCAAGCCGTATGGCAACCAAAGACCGAGAGATAAATTAGGCACCGGCTTCACGGTCCTCATGAAATGTAAATACTCAAATTTGGTCGATAGATCTCATATTTTCCCTACCGTTTAACAAAGCAGCACGCAGAATGATAGCTACAGAGAAGAAGAAGAAGAGTTGGAAGTACTTTCAGATTATATCACTATCGCTTTACTAGCTAGTACTGCAGTATTTGTCCGGTAAGGGAGCGCTATCACTGTATGACACTCGTTACATGGTCTCCACAGCTCCCACTTTTCTCAGGGAAATAAGCGGGAGCATAGCTTTACATGGTCTCCCCTGCTCCCACTTTTCTCAGTGAAATAAGCGGGAGCATAGCTTTACATGGTCTCCACTGCTCCCACTTTTCTCTGCGAAATAAGAGACACAAGCGCTCTACATGGTCTATACGGCTTCTATTTGATAAAATGAAATGCAGAAACAAAAAGCGGCGTATTTTCCACGATCTCGTTTTTTTCCTAACTGAGAGCAGAGCAGAGCGGGTTGTCGTGTTAGATTGCGCCAGCAAGCAATAGACGAGCGCCAACTGCTTTTTTTTCTAGCGCCGCAGTTGTGAAAATACGAAAAGCTTTCCGTATTCCAGACGACATCAGCACTGACGAACTCAGTGTTAAAGTTTGAGAGCTGAAAGCATCACAGCGCTGAACTGAAGCTCAGGAAGAAACGGCTGAATCCAGCGCTATTGTAGCGTAAATGGCAGTTGTATCGTGCGAATTAACTATGCGTATTGGGAGCCGGTAAGTTCATGGTAGATAAATTTTATTCATCAACAGTAAAAACACTGAAGTTAATTCATCGAACGGTAAAGCTATCGAAATCTGAATTCATTCATGGAATGGTAAATTCATGCATAGTAAGCCCATCAGAGGATCAATTTACTGCATTATAAATATTCACCGAATGACAAATTATGTCAGCATGCAATTCGATTTGATTGCCATTCGATGGATTTACTTGGGGATGAAATAAAAATTCAATGAATTTACCGTTTAGGGAATTTACTGTTCGTTTAATTTAACAACGGCAAATTTCGTGGCAGTGGCATTTCTTCGAATTTTAAGTGATTATTATCTCGGCTTCTCTGGTTTATGAAAGGTCTTTAGTTTATTGTGACCTCAAATGTGCTTTATATTGGTCTCAAGTGGCGAGGGCGCTACTGCTGACATGAAAAAAAGATATAAAGCATCCCTAACCCTATACAAATTCACTCATGCACCCCGCTCAGGGACAAGAGACGAAAAAGGAAAAGCAATAAAGACAAAAGAAAGAAACACCCATGCCGAGGGCACCACCGTGACCTTCCACACGGGAGCTGGTCGAAGTCCGATGTGGTGAGTAACTCCATGAATCCACACGCAATGAATTTACAGTGAACCTAACTTACATACAGTAGCAATGATACCGTACGGACCAAATCGGCAATTTATGACGATTATGCGACATTATTCGATGCCGCCTATTATCTATTCGTAGGCATTGGATAAAATTTACTGACTTGATTTCTCGGAGGTGAACACCTATGCCGCAAATAGCACCTGGAACGTACTGAACAACTTGAACATGAGAAGAAAAAGTACAAAGAGAATATCGTAAACGGCACCGCTACGAACAGAGCAACTCTAAATTAAATATCTACACAGTTATAATAGCAACTGGAACGCAAATAGCTACTGTTGCATAATAAGTAGCTGTACCCAGCAGCCGTAACGCGCCACTACCTAACTGTAGCGTGACAAGCGATCGTAGCGAAAGTAGCAACCGCAGCGTTCATAAAATTTAACATGCTCAACAACAAGGCGACATAAAACTGCAGCTAGCAGAGTGGTTATTTGCTCGAATTAAGATATGGAATGCCCATGTGAAGGACAGTCATCTGCCTGCGTATATTGTAGTAACATCAACTGATCCGGTGAAGGTGTAAACAAAGTGCGGCACTTTCTGTGAAGCAACAATATTGCAGTACTAAATTATTAGGCAACATCAAATAGAAGTGCTGTTCTTGGTCAAAAGCCTGATTTAATATCAAATTAGAGCAATCTAAGAGCGCATACCTCAGCCAAGCAAGGCCAAGGTAATGAAAAATACAAACTGGTTCCGAAACTATGATTTCCTTTGTAGGCTATCAATACGAAAATTTAATCATTTGTGACTTTTGACTGTAATAACAGCTTCTGTAATTTTGTTGAAGATCCGTTCATAAATTTTCGAGTTATGCAGCTAACAATCATGCAGACAAACATAAGTCAAACACACATACAGACCAACCGATCATCACCAAAATTAATCATTAATGTATATCTACATTAATAAGAATTCCTGTAAATTTTAAAAATACATGTTGATGAATTTTAGAGTTATTTTGCTAACAAGCAACAATCAAACACGGAAACAACCAAACGAATAAATTGATCATCGCGAAAATATATTCATTTACTCTTCGTAAGATACCTAAGAACTAATTTAAATTCAATAAATATCCATCCATATAATTTTTTGAGTTATTTTATTCAGAAAAAATGAAGCAGACAAACAAAGGGAAGAACGTATCTTCACCAAAAGTTAATTATCTATTTCTCCTACCATACCTAGGATTCCCTGTAAATTCCCTGTAAATCTGTCCATAACTTTCTGAGTTATCTTGACAGACAAAGAGTCAACTAGACAAACTCAACGAAAACATAACCTCCTTGGCGGAGGTAATGAGAAGACAGCCATTGTCAAGAAGCTTGGAAATAGACAGTAGAGATAAAAATCTGCGGACGAGGTCAATAAACTGTAAAGAAATTTCCGGTCTTAAGCTGCCCGTTCGAAGGCTGACGAGGGTACTTATTTTTGGACGTATTAGAGCATACATAATCTCGCACAGTAAGGTTAGTTGTGAACTCCATGGCTGACTAGGCAAAAAAGTATTTAAACTTTGCGATTAAAATTTTTTTAATCTACCGCGAGTGACGCTTCCTGAGGCAGTTGGACAAGAACGTAAGGAAGCTCTTGCATGGCCTGATGCCTGCTCGTGGACAATATAAAGTAAAACGGACAGAAGTCACGAGAAGCTAACTTTTCATTAGCATGGTAATAAAATTATACCTGTGAACAACAATGGCAAGGGTTTCTTTTTTCAGGTTCAGGAGTAATGCAGATTGACGGTATCACTAGCCTGAGAAAAATATCTAGATTTAACTGCAGAAATAATGTATTGTTATAAAATAAAACACTCGAGTACAAATTTTACACGCAGCGTATAAATTTATAGCAACAGTAACTTAAGAGCCATGTACGTAAATACTAATAGGGTGAACGTAACTAGCAAACCAACGTTAACCAGTAACTGTTAAGCAACTAGCAACTGTAACGTAATTAGCAACTGCAACGTAACTAGTAGCTGTAACGTAGCTAGACGTAATAGACAACTTTGACGTTGCCCACAGCCGTAACGCAGGTAGCGATTGTAACGTAACTAGCAGTTGTTTCGTATCTAGCAGCTCCAAAGTAACTAGAAACTGTTCTGCAACTAGTAAGTGCAATGTAACTGGCCACTGCAACGCAACTGGTACTTGCAACGTATCCAGAAGCGGTAATGTGAACAGCAACTACATGCAGCAACCGTAACGATGATTGTAACTATCAGGGTTCTGGAGCTGCAAGAATCGTGTGATCATCGGAACTGAACAGAGAGTGTTTGTATATTGTAAAGAAACTTACTTTGCAGAGGAAAATGTCCCCGAACTGGCATGCAATTGCGTCAGTATATTGTAAAGAAACTTACTTTGCAGAGAAAAATGTCTCCAAACAAGCATGCAATTCCGCACGTTCAAAAGAAACACTTGCCCTGGTGTGCTCATCCAGCACGGCTACAGCAAGTGCGGCCAGCAGCGGGACGCGTGATGATGTTGGGACATGAATTTTTTCACAGTTCTAACTCGAAGAGTATTACACGGAGCCGCCTGGTTATCTACTTTCATACAACGGTAATGCTTTATCGATGACAAAATTTCTTTAGGTTAAATGCATCATTTCAGTCCACATCTCAATTTAATTTGGCAACTAGACATTACCAAGACGCATTCTTCTAAAGACTAATTATTACCGGCGAACGAAGTCAGAGAACTGATAATCGTTTCGTGCTGTGTGTCTACAAAAAACTACCAAAAGGAATTGTTATCATCACAATCTTTTAGAGGCAGTCATGTGATCTGATCTAAATGTGACAGAGGCTAAAACAGCTGACTCGGCAAACCTAACTCCACTCATCGTTAGTGATGGTCTAAGCACAAAGCGCTCTAGCTTATTGATATAAAATGATAGGTTTTTAAACCTTGGGCAACAGAGAGAGCAGCAGATGTTATACATAAATCAATAATATCTTACGTATAGAGTGCGCTGAGACCCCACCGATACCCACTTTTCAGTTACGGAAACGTAGTATAAAGTCTACATCTACAGGATGACTTTAGTACCTGAAGTGCTCCGCTTTCGCACTAGTCATGTTTTCCCTGGCCAGGCCCTGGTGCGTTTTTGTTACAAGCTGTTGAAGCACAAGCGGCGGCGAGCGCTTGTGCTTCCTTCCACAACCACTTCCTTGAAGTGGTTGTGTGCTCACGGGCTGCTTCTCCGGCGAAGTTGAGCGTCTGTTCGTCTAATATTTTGGGAGGTTGCGCTGTGCTGCGGGAGGTGGGATCCAGCAAGGACGCTGGATAATTCCTGAGAAACCCGTATTTTTACCTCAATTAACCTAATGCGTTCAAAGTAAGTTAGGACCTATTCTAGTTGAAAAACACAGATATTTTTGACAAATCTAGGTGACTGTTTGTAAAGTTTCTATTTTTTTCGGAAATGTAGCATGTCTTCAGTAAATGATCATACATTGAATACTGAATCTGCATTCATTAAATATTAGCTGCAAGATTCCAAGTGAACCAGTCCAAATATTTGGGCCTACACAGGTCTGGTAATGAAAGATATGTGTCGAAAAGTTTTCAGCAACAGGAATAACGGCTTCGAACATCAACGGTAGCAGTACACCTGCGTCTCTAACTGCCCGTGAGTGGCTGGATCTGTTCCTGTGGGATATATCACGCCACTCATGCCGGAGCCACTGAGTCAGCTTCTGAATGGATCGCGGGACAGATGAGTCCGCCACCTGCCCTGACTATCCAACACATCACACAATACTTTATGGGACTGAGTTCAGGTGAACGCGCTGGTCAATCCATGTGATTGATGCCGAGATGAACTCGGACTCATGAAAGAACATCATCACACTCCACTTAGCCGTGGTCCAGCATAAATGAATATGACACCAAGCCAGTCTCTTGGCTATGCGCTGTCTGGTGGAGACCGGTCTGACCAAAGGTCGTCCGTCATGCACGGAGGCCACGAGTATCGAGATGACGGCGGGTAGTATCTGCTGTCTGGTCAGATGCCCTCCCTCCACTCGCCTCTTGTATGCCATCTCTTAGCCTTTCTGCCCTCCTCAACAAACTGCGCTTTGCATTGAAGACAATGAAGGCAACCTGCCTCTCAGTGGTCACCCTGGGACGTCTATTTCTCGGCTTGTTAACAACCCGCCCCGTCTCTTGGTACCTACCAGCCAAGCTGGCTAACCCACGGCGACCACACCCAAGCCTCAGAGCCACCTGAGAGCGAGATAGGTCAGTTCACATGCACACTACCCCTAGTCTCTATTCGGTCGTCAAACATTACCCTTAAAACATTATGTTGAACAGCTTTATTTCTAAATTTGTACCTTTGGGTCTTGCTTGTCAAAAGCTTAACTGGAAACCTAACAAAAGCTGAAAAATAATGGTTTTTGCTTACATATATCACTCAGTAAGTTGTACATAAAGTTCAGTTAAGCAAGCCTTTCAATTCGCCTTCAAACCAAGAGTTATCTTATCAGAATACAGTATTTCATACTTGAGTGAACCCCACTTGCACCTACTTCCCACCACAGAACAAAAAAATGCGTTAGCTTATTTTGGACAGTTAACTATAGAACATAAGTTCGCACGTACTTAATAAAATGTGGTAACTAAGCTACATAGAACTCTAATATCTTTCTCTATAGAAATTTTCCTTGAAATGCCAAAAATTCCTAACTATGTGACGAACTTTCTTCAGTTACTGTATTTGTATTTAGAATGTAAACACAAACTTTTTCAACATGGAGATAGAATGCGGTTTTTCACTTTCTAATCTCAATCTCTGTCACTCGTTGTTCAGTGAAATATGGTGTCCAGCCTTTCAGATTGTCGGCGAGTCTGATTTTTCACTTTCTCTCTTAATCAATGCAAACTGTGTAATAGAAAATATATAGCTGTACAGATTCACTTAATCCTGGAGCCAAAATTCAACTGCAACATCTGTAGGCTTCGCACGGCGAGTAAATTTGATGCGCTCTTTACAGCTAAAATGTGCAACTGCTCGTTCACGCAATGCTAAGTTCACTTGGCCTGTATTCACCATGAACAGCATTAATGATGGTAGGTGCATTAATTCTTTTTTGAAATGCGAGCAAATTCCACGTCCCTGAGGCGGATGAGAAGCCTCTGCGGACCAGCTCTGCTCGGTTCCGAAACGTAGGCGCTCATAGTTGTGATTTTCTGCAACGAAGCTTATGCAAGCTTTATGCGGTTTGTGTCTGCAGTGCAGAAACAGAAGAATTTTAGGTGCGATGTCTGCAGTGCAGAAACAAAAGAACTTTGTGTTCGGTGTCTGCAGTGCAGAAACATAAGAACTTACATTGGAAGTAGCAGTGTGATTAGAGCGCTGTCTTACTCGTTGTCTCGATGGCAGCCAGAAAGCCCCCGCAGTCGTAATGCTCAGGATTTGCAGTGTCGGCGTTTCTGTTATTCATAGTCTACTGCACGGACAGTGACCTACCTGGAGGACTGTAGTCGGTATGTAAGTCTGCCGTTTTAGAAGCCCACAGTTTTGACAGTTTACCGCAAAATTGCACTCCTCTGAGACTTAGAGGACAGTTACCTACTGCCTAGTTGGTGTCTGCTGTCAAAGCGACTTTTCTTTTAACGAGTACACTGGAAAAAACGAGTCAAATTTAGATAAGAATAATCATTCAAACATCTTTTTTTTAATCCTTACAACTTGTCAGGAGTAACCTGCAAGCACTATGCAATTATTGTTATTATTATTAAAACTTCACTCTCGGGCCACCATGAAATAGAAGCTAAATAAAGCATTATGCAACACCAGGAAGCCCGGAACACTGCTTAAGAAAATCCAGCAGAAAGCCATTAACAGCTGTCGTAAACGACTGCAGGCCGACACGACCGAAAGCCGATGCCGGCAATGAATGCCAAACCAAAATAGACCAGGGCAAGAAACACCAACTGAATTGACGAGTTCGGTATCTAACATTCTGCAAAGTGAAAGTGTTCATCAACCGCAGCGCGTGTTATCCTCCTAAAGGCCTTGAGGGCAGGAACAGAAGAAAGCAACCAATGTCTCTCATTGTTGTCCAGCCACCTCTCTCCTATGGGACAGATATACCAGATCACTTTCAGCGAGCAGCCTGCTGGCTGAATTAACAAGCCGATCCAGCAGATGCAAGTAACTATCAGAAGCTGAAGCCTATGCCGGGGAGTATTCAACACCAACCGGCAGAAATAAAAAAAAAAAACATAAAAGCATCTTCGGTCTACATCTTTGTCACTTATTGATGAAAATAATTGACATCCAAGTTACATAATTTATTTGGTGTTTCTCACTAAGGCGTCTCCTGGATGTTATAATTTTTTTGGCAAGCTTTCGAAAATCTATGCGAAAGTCGTTTTCAAGGCATAAAACTTTTGTCCCGGGAATCCTTAAATGCAGCTGAAGTATATCAAAGATAATTGAATTTCGTTCAACATAATTAGAACGATTGGTCGAAAAGTTGTGGCCACTTTTAAATTCGTTATTGTGAGACGAATTTTCGACCAATCGCTCTAATTATGTTGAACGAAATTCAATTGAGTATCTTTGATACACTTCAGCTGCATTTAAGAATTCCCGAAACAAAAGTTTCTTGCCTTGAAAACGACTTTCGCAAAGATTATCGAAAGCTTGGCCAAAAAAATTATAGAATCCAGAAGACCTCTTACTGAGAAAAATCTAATAAATCTTTATCACTACACACTGAATTAAGCTTACGCAGGAGCCCGATCTTACTGGAAGCAGTTGACACCAGTCGCCTATTATGCGGCTCAAAAGTAAGCTTTGCATGAAAGACAATGCAGAGAATATCCAAAGAGCTAGACCTCTGGAACAAAGTGTTATCTATCTTCAGAGATGGATGCTGTGGTAAAAGTGTCGAGACCGACTGGTAATCGTTGTTTTGGTTTTACTAGCATTCCGCTCTATACTCCAGGCTGAGCACCATGCATTAATGCGCGGTAAGTCCCTATTCGAAGACTACGCGATAACATTACGCAGGCTTGGGGTGGGCATCACTGCTATCAAGGTGTAATCGCCAGTAAAGTTGATCACTATGTTCTCTAGCGAGCTGAGCATGTCACTAGTATACAGAACAAACAGCAGCGAGCCAAGTACGCTACCCTGAGTAACGCCAGACTTCCCTGCGACTGAGGCGAGCAAAAAATCGTCAACAGACACATTCTGCATTCGCTCAGAACCAAAATCACGAATGATTGACAGAACCCTACCACCTACACTTAACGACTCCAAATTGCACAACAGACCTCTGTGGTTGACCCTGTCAAATGCCGCACTAAAGTCCAACTGCACAAAGCGTGCCTTAGAATTACAATCCAGCACCAACCAACTGTAAATGGTGTGACACAGACAAAAATGCATAGAGCAACCAAGTTCAGTTATGTACGCAAATTGACCAGCAGGCAGCAATCCTATAGCCTCAGCAAAACGACCCAGCTAACAAACCACCAATTTCTCGAATACCTTCCACAAAATGGGCGTTAGCGTAATAGGTTGGTAGTTTACGACATTGGGCGCCACTGGACCTTCGAGAATGAGAGTAATATTCCCAGTACACCAACTACGGGGGAAATTTCCCAACCGTAGCAGGCACCACAAGATCAGTTCAAGCTTTGCGGGTGAGAATGACAGCAATTGCTCATAAAATAGAAGAAACATGCCTACCGGGTCCACATCTCCATAAATATAAAGGTCATCAAGAAGCACTTTGATAGTACTAGACCTCAATGCCAAAGAGGTTAAACGGGGTTCAGGGTGATGAGGCAAAAACATCACATCTCTGCTCTGCTTCCAGTCAAAGTGAGCCGATAAGCGCTCCGCCTTAGTTAAAGGATCAGCAATGATACAACCACCGTGCCCAGTAAGAGGTATTAACGAAGGTTCAACACCAAAAACTGAACCCTTCAGTTCACTCCAGCAACAATGTCATTGGTCAACACTCAGCAGAGATTCCCTGGAACCCTGCCTCTGACAATACTGTGCTCTCTCATACACACGTTTACCCTCGGCCCTACAATTTACATAGGTCTGTCACAAAGTGCGCTCACGCGAACGCCGCTAAACCCGAAAAACCGCTTGTTTTGCTTCGAAAGCTAACCGACACTGATCGTCAAACCACGGTTGGTACCGAGACCTCACAAGTACAGTATAATCCTCTTCGGGACAAATCTCTCCAAAACAGACGCAGTCCAGTCGTTGAGCTCAGAGATAAGATCCTCAGTACAAATAATTTGGCGCCAAGGCGAACGCCCTTATTGCTCCAGTAATGTCATTCCAGTTAGAGCTGATCTTGAAGAACGCCACTTTCCTTGTGTGCGTCACAGGCACGACCTGGTTCAGATCCGAGGACACAACAAGATGTGAGTGGTGTGAAGTGCCTAAAGGAGAGGTAACTGACAGCCACCAAGTCAGGGACATAAGTCATGACAAGGTCGAGACATTTGCTAGCCATATACGTGGACCTACGGACTAGCTGTACGCAACTAGATAACGAGCAAAAGTCTAACACAGCCTCGCCATGGCCATCAGTCGGTGGCATAGATCCCAACCAGTCCATGTAGTGTGCATTAAAATCCCAACAAAAACAAACGCTGACTTAGGATCCGTACTCTGGATGGAAGCCATCACAGTCAGCAAACAGTCCTACAGAGAAACATCAGTTGTAGGGCTCCGATACAACGAGAATAAATAAAAGTTATTCAGAGCCCCCCCCTCCCACCAGCCATAATCTCATGACAGATGCATTTATAAGCAAGGGCGTATTCTGGTTTGGCCATGGGAGGGTGCACATCTTGGGGGCTGGAACTCAAAGCACTATTATATGCGTTGAGAAACAATACTATTTGAAGGCCCCAATATTTTTACGTTGGATAAATTATAAGCATCTCAATGTGACAGCGCTCAAAACGAGAATCGTAGATGTATAGATGCCAAATCAATCTAAGAAAAACTAGAATTTGGTTTAAGCTAAATCTACACAACTCTCCCATCAATCTACATTTCACAGATACAGTACACCGTTTTTTTTTTTTTCTCGCCCGTGATGGTCATGCATCATTAAATGTGATACCAGATACATTGCACTAATCTAAGGCTCAATTCAGGAATTTATCTCAAGTCGCCTGGGACTGACTGTGGCCTAATTGTTAATTAATTACACGATCAAGAGCTACATAATTATTGTTGTGAAAGTTGATGAGCGCCATTGATGAAAATCTCTCTTGCCCCATGTTTGATCTATAGTATGAATGGAGTCGCCGCGCTGAGTACATGCATTCCGTTCACATTAACAAATCAGCGATTGCCCGTATAAGGCCAAAAAAAAAAGGAAACATTCCGTCTGTAACACGACGTCGCCAAACTACACACAAGTTCGCAGACCACGGAACGTGTGACAAAGTTCGGCTGGGCTTTGCTCTCTCACCCACCGTATAGTCCCGACCTGGCACCACGAGCCTTCCACTTGTTCGGACCTCTGAAGGATGCATTATGGGATAGTGTAATCGCAATCGTGAAAAGAAAACTGACCGCTACTGTAGGTGCTGACTTTTACGACCAAAGCACCGAGGCTCTCGTCCACCGCTGGCAAAGAGGCATCTAGAATGGTGGTGACAAGATAGTAAAAGAAATTATGGGGCACAAAAGGTCGCTCGTTTGAATGGTGCCACTTCCTTCTTCGTAGCTCTTTAACGCTTTGAGCTAAAAAATATGATAAAAAAATGATGCATTACTTTCGCCATGACCCTCGAACGTAGAGTTCTATCGTTTTAGCTGCTGCGGAACCCATTCAGGTGATGAAAGGTCACTGCTGTAGAGGTCAATAGCCTCATTAATGCAATTGACTGAAGTTTTAGAAATGATTTCATAGACAAAAGCAAACACTAAACAGCGATGATGCCATGCGTGCCAAACTTGACAACTGAGCAGACAATTATCATTGATGTGATCCAATAATGGAATTTAGAGATTTAATGTTTATTGCAGCCGGTGGCCAATTACGAAGGATACATGACTTTAGTCGCTTGGAATCGACCCTGCGTTGGTCGCTTGATATGCCGCGTGGAGGACGGAAGTGGAATTCTACAACCCACACTCCAGGCTACTGGACGAATGTACTTATGTTAGTAGCTTAAGGGGTTATGGAGCTCGACAAAAACAGGGGGGGGGGGTGAAGACGCTCTACCAAAGAGACGATCATGAATGCACACAAGCACCATCAAGAGCCGGTAATATGCGGAGCATAGAGATGTCAAACTGTGTAGTTGGAGCGGGAGAGATAAGAAGACGGATTAAGGTGGCCTCGGAAGCTTTGGCTATTAAGAGTATGCGGCTCCTGGAGGAGGAGTTCTTAGCTGTGGAGGACGTCTCACCCAATGTACAGTATGTCGAGACGGTTTTTAAACACGTTGACTGACTGCACCAACAACGTCGGAAAGGAGTCAATCCAAATGCTGACTATGAAATACGGAAAGAACTGCTGACATAAGGTCGTTCTTTGAGCTTTATGCTTGAGTTTTTGACCGTTGTTTCGCAAGTGATCATTAAGGTCTCTTTCAAAGAGTCCCGTTCTAGGTACGTTGTTGAAGCCATTCAAATACTTGAATGTTTCTACAGTATTAGTTGCCCCCTGAGTCGTCTTTGCTCGAGAGAAATCAGACCCAGTTTTTTAGGAGACATTCATACGGCTTGTTTTGCAGTTGAGGTAGCAATCTCGCTGCTCTGCGTTGGACTCTTTCCATGTTATCGATAACTTTACACAGATGTGGCGACCAGAATTGAACAGCAAATTCTAAGTGTGGTAACACTAATGCCTTGTACAAGGGAATGATGATGTCCTTGGACTTGTATTCAAAATTTCTGGTGATGAAACCCAGTATTCGGGTCATTAAATAAAATGAAAATGTAAATAGAGGACGAAGTATACATTAAATGTACTCAATGTTACCCGAATCATTTGCAGCAGTGCTATAGAATGAAACGGAAAGTGTTTGAAGAAATATCATTTTCGACTATGGTAATAAATTAGAACTTATTGAAAGGATGCCTTTAGTATAAATATACCTACATTGTATAACTGACACTGTTTAATTCATATAAATATTATAATTTGACAAATATTTATGCAGGTAAACCTTGAAAAACTATACTTTGTGAACAACAGAAATAAACCTCATTGTCATTAAACTTATAGAATGCACTCCCTCTGTTCGAAAATAGTTGTTTCAGAGTCAGAAATTTCCTTTGGAATTTAGCAGTTCCCCATCATATGTATTATTAACTGTTTAAATTAATAGGTTACTATTGGTACTCTTGATGGGTTGATGTTTGTGTAATCAGTGAAAACAATTTTAAACAGTAATTACAGTAACTTTTTCATCAAACTGCAATCTAACTCTGCACCAGCTTACCCGCTGGCAACAAAAACTGAGTTGAAGAAAGAGATCAATATAATAGCAATCCTGGACAAAAAGATGGAAAAAAAGAAAAATTAGCAAACATTGAACGTAATTCTATGTCAAAAGTACTGCTGGACAGGTTGCAATATCATGTCCTCTAAGCTGAGGCAATAAAACAAGTTGCAATTGCAGGTGATTTCGAGATTAAAAGAAACTCGGGTAGCCGACGTTGGTCAAGAGCTTCACCAAGTTCATCCCTAAATTAGTGCCAATGGATGTTTGAGTCTGTTCTTCTTTTGTTCTTTATGGTATTTTTTTATTATCCGATGGAACAACTATTTCGGAATAACCTGAAAGTCGTTTTGGCACAACTATTTTCGGAACTTATAAAATACAAACTATGCCTTTCAACAAGTAGACAATAAAGTGTTACCAGATTGTGTGCAAAGCACGAATGCAAGAATACACATATACGATGACTGAGCTACATAAGGGTTAATTGTAGAGTACTTATATACTTACTACCATGCTTCGTTGGTGCAGAATTATTGGCGGCTTGAAAGAAGCTGTCAATATTCAAATGCGTTATAGTATTTCACTGGTATCGACAGCGTCACTATGTCATTGCTAGCTATTGGTAACTAAGATTGGCAGCTTACGCCGTTGTCAGTTTTGGTAACTAAGATTTATAGCTAGGTGTAAACTTTTTTAAGCCTTTTTTCGCTTATCCTTTTTATGTAAACATTAAGACACATGGTTCTGAGCTAATTATTCCAGGGTTACCAATCAGCAGCCCAGTAGCCCCTTCCTTTATACATAAAAACAATCATACAATTTTTTCCTGTTTTGCAATTTTTGAACTGCAGAGTAGCGGGTACCTACCACGTTTTTCGCCACTTCAATACTTTTTTTAAAAGTAAAAATAAAGACGTAGGTCATGGCATAAAAGTTTCGTCCTGTCGACGATCGTCAGGCCGCTGTTCTTCAGCTAAAATAAGACAGTTTTGCGAGATCGAGGTTACAAAATATTAAAAAAAGACTGCAATAAGGCAGCAGTCAGATCTGCTAATATTCATTAGAAGGTACCGTAGTAAAGTTTTTGGCCGACGCAACAGCTGATTCGTGTTTTAGCTTCTAGGACGTCCCAGATCTCTGCTAGGGTTGTGCCATAATACATACTGCTATAATATGAATATCAGCAATCTCGCAGCAATGCAAAAGTTTAATCATCGGTTCCCAATAAAATAACTAAAGGACTAATTGCAGAGATGCACAATACATCACAACAATCCTTGTAATTCTTTTAATTAAACTTTGCAACACTGCTGTAGAAGTCGAACTAAGCGGCCACAGAACAACAGGATCCGTACAGACGACTCAGGGCCGACAGGAATGAAAATTTTATGGCACGGGGGAAAATTGCAAAGGCTGCCATGCCGTGAAAGCTGACGAGCGGTCGCGTGATACTCATTAAAAGTTCCTTTTATTCTTAGTGAAATAAAAAATTTTGGAGCCCAACTTCCAACATACGAAGAAGAATGGATATGAGGCAAACATAAAGCCAAATTATTCACCATCAACTCACAGATGCAAAAGCTCGTTTTCTTAACTTTGCTTCAACATCAGAAATTTTATCGGGAAAATGCCCTAAGCCAGTAATCATATGCATATGAAATGAAGCACAAAGTGAGCTTACGGCAGTGAATTAATGACAAAAGTGTGGAGATACGATCCAAAGAGGCAAGAGTGTGCAGAAATAAGGCTAGGTGCAGGTGCTACAAGAAAAAAGTTGCCATTCATAGCAAATTTAGACTACCGAGTCTGCCAGCAACAGCAACTGTGCATTCTGCTGTTATTATTCTCCCACACCTCGTAACGTTTCATGCCGAGGTCACTCTAGACTTCCATAAGAGCAACGTGATGTGAAGATGTACATCTCACAAGTCGTTCATGTTACCGCTTATAAGCTACCGATTTATATGCATTTCAAAATTAGGAGTGAGTTGCTCATCCCCCCTTCCTTCTGCTCGTGCGATTGCATATGTAGCCTCGGCATTAAAGGGAAGGTCAGGGTACAGCTGCGGTCACAGGTGCATGGACGTAACGGCTGACGCTTTATGTTTTTCTTCTAGAATTTAGCGATTTTGTTTCGTTCGCGTACTGTATTTCACTAGACAAGCACTGCGAGAGGGCAGCTACTTACCAAACAACGCCGTGCAAACGAAAATTTATTAATGGGTCCAGAGTTTCGTCGGCGCTATGAGCGCAGAGCCAACTCAGCTAATTCCAGTGCACTGTCGTTGCCGTGACTGCGTCTTCAAGCGTTTCAAACTCGCTTTCAACACTCGCTAAAAATCATATCTTATATACAGTAGGTCTTGAGGAATTTAAACCGGCTCCAGATAAGTAAAGCTACTCGAAACTCTACTACTGACACTTACTAAAGAACAAGGGCTGCTGTGGCTGGTGAGAATTTCAGTAAAATTTGGGGCATGTTCGACTGAGCCCCAAAAGTAAGCCTTCGAGGCTTGACTTGTCCGAAACTGCAGGCAGAAGCGTTGGCTTTGTCACTTGGAATCGTGTTGTGAGGGTTAGACGCAACGCGATTCAGTTGAGTCAGCTGAAAACTCCACCATCACGAAGGAGATCGAGTTTCTGGAAGTCTCTTTTGTAACCAATTGATAATCAATGACTGAAAGTTATTTCAACAGATCGACGCCAGCGCAGCTGTCTGCAGTTCCCGACAAGTTAAGCTTCGAAGGCCTAATATCGCTGCCCAATCGAAGGCACCCTTACGCAGTGCTAATAACGCGAAAGCTGTGCCGGTGGCAACGTAATCGGTTTAGTTACATTGGATGCAGGACGAGAGCCCTAGCAAAAGTCGCCCGCAGGCTCAGAAACTGGTTGACCTGTGGACGGTTTCAGTCGACTTATGTCGATCTCCTGTTTTGTTCTTTAATGGCTTTGGATCACACTAGTTGTGGGTAGGGACTTTCATTAAACTCCAAATAACTAACTAGGATCCAAATTTTAAAAAGAAAACACGTAAACGAGTCCAAGAATGATCGTGAGATTTCTGGCAATGGACCCGTCCGCTGCAGTTACGAGCGTGGTATAACTAACTACGTTAAGGGAGCTCCACCTAGGCCTTTGCTTGCTGGCCAGCTGTGACGTCATCCGGAGAACCAAACTCGGTCGCCCAATACAGTCCCAATTTAGGATTTTCGTTTTATCATTCGATTAAACGTTCTTTCTTTTTCACAGCGTATAACCAGTTCCAATAAAATGTTGCGATTTATCTAATACCAAGAATGACCGTCGTGCGTTTATAAATAAATAAATAAATATACATATATATATTTATATGTTTGGTGTCACGCTCTTAACGAAATAGATAGGCGGAAATTAGCCCAGGTTGCAGGCTCTGGAGCTCCTCTCAAGCTCCATTGAAAGTGATAGGCAGAAAATAGGCCGGGTTGCAGAAGATGGCAAACGTATCTTATGCAGGGACAGATGAAATTCCAACAATGAAGACATCGCAGGCTTAGTCTGATTTGTACGAGTATTAGC
>LQNS02278143.1:3019969-3034771 GCA_001587735.2 Parhyale hawaiensis | reverse complement strand
TATCGAACGCTTTGCTGAAGTCAATCAGCAAGGCCACCGTGCGGTCATGGGTTTTAGGTTTATTCATGCCGCGGGTTGCTTGGAAGGCCAAAGGAAGTAGAGCAGATGTGGTAGAGTGCATGGGCCGGAAACCGTGTTGGTAAGGGGCCGGTTGGTAAGCCTTATTGATAAAAGGCAGGAGAAGGCGCTCCAAGCGCCTTCTCCTGCCTTTTTGGCAGTAACTTCGGTTGGTGGGTTAGGCTAGATAAGGTTAGGTAGGGTTAGGTAAGGTTAGGTTAGGCAAGGCTAGGTTAGGTAAGGTTAGGTTAAGTAGAGTTAGGTTGGCTATCACCAAAGAACTTTCTTTAATTATGAACATTGCTGCTATCCATTTTGGAAAAAATTCTGGTAGCTTGGAATTTTTTTCTTGATTATTAGATAAGGGAAAATCGAACTTCAAAGTGAAATATCTCAAAAAGTAAGCATTCCCCACNCCCCAAAAAAAAAGTGTGATTTTTGGATCCAGGGCGTGTCAATCTGCAAAGAAACATATATCAAACCTATGTATCTACTTGACTGGGCATGAGAGTAAATAATTACCACAGTATCTCCTCAGGGCATCTCTGGTACATCACCCTGCCTAAGGTACTATCACGGCCCCCTCCGGCCCTCGCCGTATTCGACACACTCTTCACTCAAAGTTTGAAACAGACATTGCTTTCCTTCTTACAGATTGGATTCTCCCTTCCGAGCAATACCGTACTACCCTGAGTGCATGACATAATTCTGCTGTTGCAACTGCAGCAGCTGCACATCCCCCCAGCAGGGTTCTGGGCTATCAATACCCTCCCCTTTCCACCGAGGAGTCTCTACTCCCCAGATCCTTTCGAACTGCCCTCACCCAGCTACGCTCTGGCCTCTGCTCAGTCTTAGCGGATTATTAGTTCCGAGTCCGAGTCCCTCCTGTGAATTCTGCGGACGGGACAAACAGTCTGTTCGTCACCTCTTCTGGTGTTCTAGTCACCTCACTGATCTTTCGGTGAGCAGTCTGTGGCAGGACCCGCTTGCGGCTGCACGTTTCTTCGCTTCTCTTCCTCTCTTCAACTTTCACCCCCCTCTGCCTAAGCTCCCTCCGGAGGGGATGGCTGTACAGCAGCCACTAATGTATCTTCAAAAGTAAGTACATCCACTTCTCTAAGCTCCAAGGGAAAATTTACTTAATTTTCTTTCATCAAGCCTCATTACAACAAAATATCTTTCGTCCAATTCGCTCATCGTCAATATAATTTCCGTCGAAATAAAATTAAGTCAAATTTTGCATAGTATCCTCAGCTATTGTCTAAATATATTCTCCCGAAATTGCATATCGCACATATTTCAACAGGATAAATATCCAAGCTCAAATATATTTTCCAACAATTATTCCTCACACAAAAAATTCTCTTCTAACCAGTATGTTTGCCAATTTTACCACACCTAACTTAATTACATTAAAGTTTTTACTAAATAATCATAGATGCGTCTAAAATTTATTCTCCTACCTTCCTTTACTTCAAAATATTTTGTGTCTTAAAATTTTACGAATACATGTAATCTCTACCATGAGAATGTCGTCCACTTTTCTATAGGCAACTCATTTTTCACCTTAAAAATATTGACGCAAATCAGTCCTGCACAACTTTTTACTACCTCGAATGATAGCCCACCAACCTGTGTTGCCTCCATTAGCGCGGCAACTAAAAGTTTACGCGCAAATCTTTTTTAGCCCAAACCTGTCTAGCGTCTAATTTCTTCTCTCACCCCCACTTGTGCCTGCCGCGCGGGAGTTACGGCGTTACCATTCTCAACGCTATCCCGCTAGATGCGTTTTAGTTAGACGTAATTATCATAGGCCTTTGTGGAGAATTATTGGATCATTTCACACCAAGAAAATAAGCCTAGTGGTAGGCCTAAATGAAAATTAAATAAAAAATAATCAATAACAATTTAATAAATGGTTGATTTAAAAAAATCACCGACCATGCATTTCAGTCTCTTCGCCTATCAAGTATCAGCCCTCATGAGTCGTGGTAATTTACATCACAATCGATTAGTACAACTTCACAACGAGATTGAATATGATAAACATATTTGCTAGCTTGCAACCTCTCGTGCCCCATGGTACAAAATGGTACTTGCACTTCTAGGGGAACAGTATCAACCAATAGGAGAGCTTCTTTTTTCTCTGCTCGTGACGTGAACCAGGTGCATGGCTACGGCAGAGAGGCGCAAAGCTGCCAGACGTACAACAGGGGCCGCCGTAGTATAAAGATATTCACGGCCGTGTGCTTGTGAGGAGTCTATTAAGAACTAATTGCCACTTGCAGCAATCTACGATTGGAAATTGGATGAAGGAAATAGGAAGAATCAAAGTCCTTATCTCAAAAATTTTTATTGTACTTTGTTAAACCACCCTTTCGGACTCGTGTTGGAGTCCTTGCGGTTCAATGCTCGCTGATGTCGCACCAGTGATGCAGCTATTGCGTGACCCTAGAGGAGGCCCTTCAAGCCTGCTATTTGTTTGTGATGACGTAAATACTCGTGACGTTACTGAGGTAAATTGCTGCAATAAATACTGGTGTGAAAATACCTGTTTTTAATTTACCGTGTCGTGCCCTCACTCGCCAACAGATTGACGAAAAGTATCAGCCCATGTCGACTATTTCACACGAGTCCCGAGTCTTTTAGAGAGATATGGTAGACACCTTAGAGCAATACAGTATAGATTTGAGGCAAAAAACAAGCTGGGTTCGGGGTAAAACCCATAAAGACTAAATTGTTGCGAAACTAGCGGAGACGATATATCACGATAAGGCAACGCTGCCACTGGCTGCGGGGGAACACCCCCATTTTTTGCTCCTAAATAAGTTGACGTTATATTGGTGGGACAGAAAAGAGAATTGCGGATGAAAAAATGTGCGGAATACATATTTGCGGAGAGGGTGTTTGGGGTATAAAATATGAGACGATATTCCAATTCGGCGGAAAGTTTTTTATGGGAAACATTTATCGCTAGAATAATTGGGCGTAAAAGTATTGGCTTATTGGCGATAAGTTGATTTGTCAGAGCATATTTAGATGATTTTTAGTTCGAGTCTGCAATTTTGTGCTCAGTAAGTTTTGATAAGAGAAGCTTAGGCTATATTTTCGTTGACGACAGATTTTTCGGAGTCTAAAAATTTGCTAAGGCAAATTTAATGCCAATAAAATAGTTGGAAGTTACTTCGGTCATAATTTTGTTTTGCACAAAATAATTTGGAGCATTTCAGATTGGCAGAACTTTCATTAATCAGGTATGCATATGTAGCGATACATTTTTTGCATGAATATAGAGTGTAGTAAATATTTTTAACGCTATTGCGGGTGTGACAGCAATTTTTGTGTGTCCAACAAATCTTGCCCTCAAATATTGGCGGGTTGTACGGTGTGAGGAATAGTGAGGTGCGTTTAGTTTTTTGGACGTTAGACAGTCAACCCCTCCAGAGCCTCCTCCCAAGTTGGCCCTGGTGGACCCTAACAACGGCAACGAACAAGAACAGCCCAATCGAACACACTCACCGACAATCTCAAACCGAATTACGATTTGAAATCGAAAGGGCCCGACTTGCATGCGCGAATTGTTGGTATCGGTTTTGGGCCATATAAATTCTTTTCAATAGCATTAAGTACGGTTACCATTGCCATTGATAAACAATAAAACAGGCAATATCAGGAAGCAAAGAATTCAACGGGAAGACTCAATAGGACTAAAATGGAACTTAGCCGTGACCGCACGTAGCGAATTTACATTACATCGACGAGTCGAGGTATTTGAGTGTCTAAATATGCCTTAGTCGATTATCTCTTCTTGAACATATCACCGTATTTTTTCGATTTATTTCATTCAAGCTCCCACTCATGACTGGCCAGCTACTTAAGCTGCAAAATACTGTAAAATGTTGTCGTCAGGTACAGAAAGTTCGAGCAATAGGCTAACTGTTACTGTGGTTTCTCTCGCGTACAGAATTAGCTATAATGGCGCTTATATTTGTTGGTAAGTAATAAATACATTTTGTGCAGAGCACTGTGAACTGAATATGAATTGTAAATAAGGTTCAATTAAGAAAAAGAAGTTAAATCAGGTTGTCAAAGGGGACCTATTTCGGCGCTAGTGCTGTGGAAGCTTCCATCAGCATGCACTGCAATTTTCTATAGATAATTGCTAAATTAGTGTATATTCTCTTAATTTATTTATACGCTAGAGAGGAATTCCATAATTTAAGATGATTTTGCTGGTTAAATTATTTAAAACACTCCTAGGCTGCTCAGTCATAGATTCGTCGATGATGACGTCACTTTTTATGCTAATTCTCGTGAGTCCTCCCGTTACGCTCTTTGCTTCGATCCTGGGCAATATGGACCTGTTCAGCTTCAAATGAAGAGGATACGGGCACGTTTCATTGAGCGCCGAATATAAGCCTTACAGGCTTGACTTGTTCAAGACTTTAGACGGGTGAGATGGCTCTGTCACTTAGAATAGTGTAACCAGTTTTATTGGTGAAGCGATTACGCTGAGCAGGCTCAAAAGTGCATTTATGGAGTAAAGCTGAATTTTTGGAAGTCAACAGTAACCTTTGAGGTCAAGGCTTGAAACTCAAATCCGATGGTAGAAACCAGCGCACCTGCCTGAAGGTTCGAACAAGTCAAGCCTCTAAGCTTAAGTTCGACGTCCAATCGAACACGCTCATATAGTAGAACTACTTACACACGAGGACGAAGAGTGAAAAGGCAATGAATACATAAAAAAATACCAGCTGAGAGACTCCGTTGTTACATTTGGCATTTATACATTGGTCATTCATTGCAAAGTGCCAAGACTTTTTCGTTTCCAGTGAACACTTAATAATCGACTAATATGGTGGCATTTTGAGTGGTCTTCATACATTCAGGTAAGTGTATCATAGCAAGCATTTAGTACAGTTTCTGGGCGGATGCAGTTTTACATTCATTCGGTTTTGGTCTAGTACGGTAGAGCTTACTTTGGTTTTTGTTGTCGCTTACCTGCCCCGGCGAAACTGAGATCAGGAAAGCAGTCGTCACTCGACTTGTCCAGTTTACGGACAAGTGTGTCAGCTCTTCCATATTTAATCGCGCTGCAAGGATTACAAGCGCACCAATTCTCCTGAGCCACCTGGTAACTCTGTTCTTTGGAGCAAGACAAGATTGTGCATTTAGAAGTCTCAAAGATAACAGTATAAGGTACATATATTGTGTGGACCTCTCTTCATTCAGCGAGTCGAAAGCGACACCTGTCTGAAATTACGAATAAGTTAAGCCCCGAGGTATGAGGCTTCGACGTTTGGCTAGTCAAAGGCAAGCTTAGCTAAGCCCACTTGACTTAATTTTGCTAGGACATCAGAGAGGAAAGATGGTTTCGCCACTTGAAGCAATCCAGATACACTTGGGAGGTCCGCAAATTTCGTTTTGTGAACGAAGGCAGCGTTTTCAGAAACCTCACTGATAATTAGTTATTTGTTAACTCCTAAAACTCGATTCAACAATGCGCAGCTACTGTTCCCGTCCGTCTACATGCAGCACTGGGTAAATCAAGTCTCGACGGTCTATTTCATCCATCCATTCGACGACGCCTATAATTTCACCCGCATATATATAGCAGCGAAAACTTTAGTTAGTGAACGAGCTTAACTAAGTTTTGTCTCACGGTGCCTATCAAGGTCACAAATTGTTTGTGGAGAGCAGATGAGGGATGCTAAATAATATCGGTGTCTTGATTAATGTTAAAATCATGATCTCAGTACCCGTTCGCTATTTATTGTAAAAAACGCCGTATTTTTAAAGGATATATTGTACCGAAAACTATCTAATAAGAGATAGATACTGCGATTGCACTTTTAAAACTTAACGGATCAAATATTTATGTATCAATTGTTGATATTTTCCAAGGACATAATAGAAACTTTAGCCTGCGCAAGCGCATATCACATTTTTTATTGTTAACTATCTGACTGATCAGAGATTGAACCAAGAACTGCGGCAACACAATTTAAAAAAAAAAAAATAGAGGTAGAGCGAGATATTGCGATCGGGCGAATTAGTGGAGTTACTTATTTCAGGAACTTTCAGAAATTTTACGAGTTTTTCGAAATTACAGTCTCCTCTCACACTGTGCTCTTGATGAGCCTCATTCACCACTTCGCAAACCCATCTATATCTTTTATTTATAGGATATATCCTCTCGTATTAACACACGCAATTACAAACATACACAATTAAAAAAAATATGAGCGTGACTGTTCATCAAATTCTGCGGTGTATAATTTATCAGAGTTATCAGAGCCATAGACATCGCAGCACAAACACAAACATCTTTTATTCATATCACATATGCTCCATATTATGCACACTGGCGAAAAAACTCGCCGGCAAGGCCTAGCAAACTTCTCGTAAAAAGGCGCGCCTTTTGTCAGCAGACATTTAACGAGAAAGTTTTACGGCATCTCATTGCATTTAGTTGCATGCAATTGCATTCTTATGTATGGACGGCGGCTGGAAATTAATGAGAGTCGTATTTTGAGAGCAGTTTAATGTGGCGTGGAGGGAGCGGAAAAATTATATGGTGCTTCTAATGAGTGCTGCTGCTCAGAGCGACCAGCCCGTCGTCGCGACTCTAAACAGGAACCGCGTATATACAAAATATCTTGAGATACTTCCTCTGGTGCTCGGGACTGTGGGGGTCTTTTGAATATTCATGCGCCTATCCGCTGAAGAAAAGCCATCACCAAGGCGCGGCTATAAAACGAAAAAAAAAATCCAAAGGTGAACAAATGAGGAAAAAAACTGCAGTCGTCTCTAAAACGAGAGTTGCAGGGCGAGGGTTGCACTTCACTAAATGAAGCACCAAACACCTTTTGCTCTTCATGAGATGTACATCGACTGAGTAAGCAAAATCCTGCAGCATTGCGATCACTAGAATTCAAATATGTAATGGAAGCTGTGAAAACATGACGTTCTCGGAGAAACGCCACTCAGCTGTGCCACGGAAAACACTTGAGTAAAAAGAACTGAAATCATTCCAATTGAAAGAATTGTGGAGTAAAGATAGCAGGAGTCATCGTCGACACATAGCTTGGTTATGCAAGGATAATTCCTCCGGTTTTAAAGTCAGCCTTTTAGTCAATCTGGAATTTTTATGCAATCAATTATCTGCTTCCCAATAATTTTTGAGTTTTTCTGTACAAGCAAAACCCTGTACAGCATGGCAAGATCTGCTGATCAGGTTCAGTGAAAGAATAAATAATGCAGACAGTGAACACAGAACGTTCCTATGGCAATACAACTCAACTGCAAGCGATAGTGAATACAACCGCCTGCAGGAGGCAGTGTCATGGAAATTTTGAGCGCAGACACTGAAAATAGAAGATCTCGTTGAAATACAGCTCGGCTCTCGAAGCAAAATCCTTCCATTACCAATGGACGAACACGTCACCCTAGAAATAGGCCTAGCTGTATGATAGTGATGTTAATTCGGGCCTGAAAAGGCTCAGGCAAGCCAGTCAACAATGCACTGCCTTATTATGAAAGTTCAGGGAAAATATAAGGTCCTCTATAAGTATATTTCTTTAACGCAATCACAAACTGATTTACTGGTATTGCCAGCCTATTGAAGAATAGAAATGTTATTCATAGATCTGGAAACGTGGTGTTTGAACTTAACATAGTACGCTTAAGGGAAATCCGATCAGTTTGTTATTGTTATTATATTCCCAGTTTTACGCCTCCCTACCAACAACGTACCCTGTGATTCATTGAGAGTAGGCAACAAGGGACATACAGTACGCTAAGAGAAACGCTTAATTCACTCTAAAGGGTGTTCGCACCCAGGATCAACGCACATGGGCACTGCAGTCGGGAAAGAAGAGGAAGAACTTATTTATTTATTGTTTCCCCACCGTAGCCGCTACTTGGCGATCCAGCAGTGAATTTCGCTTAACATCATTTACATTTACAAAATATATCAAATTGTAATTGGAATGTTAGGTTGGGACAATAAAAAAAGGAGGTCTGGTTATGTCTATGCAATTATACTGAGGGTCTCTCGGAAACGTACCTATGTCTTCTAGGTAAACTCGCTATATTGTGTGGAGGAGTCCAATATTATTGTGGTATAATGGATTGCCGAAGTCGGAGGTGTGACCAACTAGAACGTCGGACAAAGTAGGGCTGGGGTTTTGGAAAAACCGTTGCCGTTCGCCATTATAGGAGGGACGTTCAGTGCGAATGTGCTTCACTGTTAGAGGAACTATACAGCCCTTGTAGAAGAGGAAAAACAAAGCAAAGGAAAGCATCCATCACACGTACGAATATGAAAATTGAAAGAAGCAAAGTGGGCACGAAACACAAACGTTCCGCACACCTCGCCAATTGGCTAAGGTAACCTATGGGCTTCCCCGGTGGGGCTATTCCCCATTACATTAGATGAGCGCACATAACTTCTCTAACCCCAAAACCTAGCCCTATGGCCCATCCTATACCCCTGAGGGGAGTGGCACTGAAGTATTTAACCTAACCAGAGTAAATGTAATGTTCTGGATTAACTATAACTTGGTTGAGTTAGCAAAACCTTCTTGCATTTAGGTGAGCCGGTCAGTTCGTTGTTATTTCAGGCAGACCAGCGCTGAAATTTCAAGTTGTCGTAGCAATCCATTTTCTGTCCCCTGCTGTACGTACAACCCTCCCCAAAACACACATACACCTACACACATAAAACAGTTCTTTGTGAAAGCACTCTGAAATTGGAAGTTTCAAAGCATTGTGGCAAATAGAAGACACTACTCTGAGAACATACTGCACCCAACAAAAGCGCTAAAAACAACAAGTTCAGCATAAAAGGTAAGTATACAAATGCTCATCAGCAAAACTCATGGTTACCCCTGCTATACTGTAGCTGAGTTAAAACAGCAAGATGTGTGCCTCAATGAATTGATTTAATTCTTTTGTAGAAAATAAAATTGACTGAACTGTTGACTCGTGTTGCAAAAAATAAATTGAATTTTTACCCTCCCAACACCTGATCAAATAGTATGAATATTTAAATTAGGAAACTATGTTATGTCTGTAGTTGTAACGAGTGGCTTAAAAATCGTCCATAGTTATAGGCAGTGATAACTACAATATTTAGCAAGGTTTAACCCATTACCTGGTGGCGGAAAAAAACCTCTGGTAGGAATAGCATTATGGAAGAAATCAAATATGTTGTCTTACTCTGTAAAGGGTTACTAGTCTATTCTATTACGTTGCTTACTCTTCCCTTAGTGACGTTGCCAGGTAAGAAAGGAAGAGACTTGCAGCATGCCTAGAAAATCAGGGAAATCAACTATAAGGACAAACACAGTACATGCATAAGAACGGCTTCTTGAAGAATTGGAAGAACAGAATTAAGATCATCAGCAGAAATAGGAGAAGAAACGAAGCAGAACAGGTAAGAAAGAAGAGATGGACCGAATAGTCCTCATTAAAGCAAAGGTGACTTCCTGCGAGCTTCCCATAACTTGGGACAGGCGCATCTACCATAACGAACCTACCGATCTACGTGCGCAGGTGCTATGAAAGTTAAGTACAAATATTGTACCATAGAATGCACTGTTAAACACGAGCTGAACATACCAGGACAGCCTTGAAATAATCTTAAAGGGAGCTGCTACAAACCTTCACTTCTGGAACCATCTTAAATTGCCCATGGTGGCTCTCCATATTATTCCACATGACTGCCTAGGTATATCACACAACTTCATGGAGACTTCCGTTAAAACATTTCATGGTTACCTACATTACATCACTTCATGGCTACCTACGTTACATCACTTCATAGTTGCGTATGCTACGAGACTTCATGGCTGCCTGCATTGCATGACTGTATGGTTGCTAGTGCTACGTCACTTCATGGCCGCCAGTGCTACATCACTTCATGGCTCCCAATGCTGCCAATGCTATATCGCTTCATGGCTGCAAATACTATATCATTTCACGGCTGCCAGTTGCTCCAACTCACCCTTCAGTTCTGCTGTCATCACTGATTTTCTCGGTTAGCGCTCATACTAAGTAATGTTCATTAACAACTCCATTAGCTGCCTATTTTGCATTTTATTGCATATCTGAGTATAGGGCACTATCAAATCAGCAGCCTCTTTTCCATAACATAACACCGTTCTACTAACTAAAGCGAAATCATTCTAGTTTACTGTAAAAACCAAAGCATGTCATATACATACAGTTGATTTACCATATTACGCCTTCATCCTTCATGTTTTTTTTGTATATTTGTTATCCATGCTAGTTTTAGAAGTATATGCAGATTATCAATCATTACTGAATGCAAAGAATTCAGTAAAATGTGTAACCGCAAATTAACGCGGGTCCTTCTGGGCGCACGCCGGCTTGCCCTTGGCAGTAGCGAGCCGTAGCGCAGCGAAGCATTACGCACTTCTGTAGCCGTGGTCGCTTCATTAGCCTTGCTGCATTGGTGCTGTGAAGTTAAAACGCTCACTTAATAACTATTACATTTATTATTTTCAATTAAGTCGTTGTGCTCTCGTGCTGCTGTAAAGTGTAGGAACAGAGTCGCCCATCCTATGTTGGGAGGGGCAGTGCCCCCTGGGAGTGATTTTGTAAGTTACCTTAGCCGTTAGCTAGGCCATCAGGACTTCTGTCTTCCGTGCCTACATTGCTTTCTTTCTGATTTCATTTGATATGTGGTATTGCCTTTGTCTGATCTTCTTCTCCTTCCCGATTTGTTGTTCCCATGCGCGTTGTTCCTGAATGCCTTCCACGTGGCTATTAACATACTTTGTGTCTCCTCCTTTTCTTCTCTTAGAAAAGCGAAGTACTTATTTAGGGAGGCTTAAACCTTCTTCTCCTACTGCTGTAAGAGCTAAAGCTTATACATTAGATGAAATAATCGGGTTCTACGCACTATTTATTCTTGATATATTAACATCTATGACTGATACTTTGACTTATAGCTATTTTTGATTTTTCCACAAATACCAATAAAAATTGCAACGAAAATCAGATATTATGTGATAATCATGCAGATCAGATACTGCACGATGCTGTGAGAAAATAAAAAAAAATATCTAGTAACCTCGTAGCAATTATTTAAATCACCTTGTCAGTACGAGTACTTGCCCCTTGAGCGCTACCACACACGGTGGTAGCAAAGTTCGGGGCCCTGTAGGTCCGCCCCACGCTCGGCGCCTACAAAATGTCTTAAAGTATGAAAACTAATGGGATAAAATATAAAAATATGGTCACTGCGTCGCAGAGTCGGCATCACGTGCAAACAGCCATATTTGCCTTTAAGTCAAGTGAGAACTCAATCATCATGAGTTCTATGATTGTACATAATGAAAATAACAGAATGAATTGTGTATATTAAATGAAACTATGCATGTATTGTATTAGTCAGTACGTAAATGGGAATGTATTGTGTTAGTAAGTGCATAAATTAATCATGTATAATGAAAGTATCTACATAAATTATGCATATTCAATGAAATTCTATTTATCATTTCTGCACTTATCATAAAAGTCAATGCAAAATTTGTGTCCGTATACCTAATACATAGATTGTATATTACATAAATTGTGTTCGTATACTGAAAGTAAGCACATAATTATTGTGCATGAACTTTGAAAGAAACACACGCATATTATTATTATTAACTCCTTGTTTAACCAGCGCAACACACGTATAGCAAAATATCTCCTACTAACTGAAGTACCATCTCTCATTTTATAGAACGGTTTACGTCAGCAATAAAAGATTTTCCTTGATCAGGAATAATGTCACCCCAGAAGTCGTTGATCTCCGACTTAATACATTTACACCATCAAAGAATCTGCAACGTATTTAACTTGGACACCAATTATTAACTGTTGATTTGATCTACCATTGCAAGGATGAAGAAACTGTGGGCGTAGGCATTCTGGTCCCCTACCCATTGTAGCGAAGTGCTAAAGAGTTGCTGTCTCTGGCTGAAAGCGCGAGATCGAGTGTGTTTGCCAGGCAAGCGAGTTCTTGTGACACTTGGCTTGCTGAGTCAGCATTCGGTGTCCAGATACCATTGCCAGGGTATGGACCCTAACTAGCAAAGGAAATACTAGGAAGGGTGGTAGTTTGTCGCATAAGAGCCTACCGTCTACGGCACTAAAGTTTTTGATGATCTGTGATTGACTGTAGAAGTAGTAGTAGTAGTAGTACAAACTTTACTAGCGCATTAGGGACACAATGTCTGTATCGCGCCGAACTATTCCTGTGGTTTAACACAGGGTCGTGCGTCACAGTCGCCCCTAGGAAGCGAGGTATGTCTCGTTGTAAGTTAGCAATGATTTTTATCTCTGCTTTTCTGCCGGAAGGTCTCAGAGTAGTCAGTGCGTTACTGACAGGAAAGAGGCGCAAGTTGTGCATCACCAACCCCCAGGCACGGCTGAACACTTTCGCTCAGCTACGCCGCACAGGGGGAAGAAGTGAAGTATGAAAACAGAAGAAGACAGAATAAAGAGACGTAGGTGCAGACGGTCCCTTCCGGGGCCCTCCGTAGGGAAAAGGTAGAAGCCTAGCGGAATAGGTCGACCACCTCGATCAGCGGCCCACCTACCGAAACAGAAGGGGAAGTATTGAGAGCCTACCTAACTTTGCAAAACTAACCTCGTCAGCAGGAACTGCGGCAAGCTGAAATATTTCCTGCAGAAAATTAATGTACTCGGGTTTCCCTTGGCAGGGAAAGGGCCTGCCAGAATATATCCCTGAGGGCCTGCGATTGACTGCAGTCGTGCACTCCTGTGGTGTCAGTAGACTTAAATCTGCAGCACGACCAATGCGTATTGGTTTCCCAGTTCGGAAACATTTGTCTTTGTTTGTTAAGCATTGCAATCCCCTTTTCTAAGATGCCGAGTATTTTAAGAAGAATTAAGATCGGTCGTTGAATTAATAAAAATTTATGTCATGTTTTCGTCCAGTGTATTATTGGAGCTATGGCATGTTACCTGGGAGCAGAGCTGAAAAATGCAGCATTAAAAGGATAAAATTGTCCATTTCTTCTGGAGAGTTTTTTAAGGTACAGTAAATAAGCCATCATTATACTTATTTCTAAATTTGAAGCCGTGCGAGAGCATTACTCAGGGTTATCAAGGTTTCAACATTTAAAAAAAAGTAGGTAGATTTCAATATATGAATTAAATTTGATTGGAAAAAGAATACGTGACACCTTTAAATTTATATGCTTCCAGGTCAGTCATGCCACCATTACATTTCGTAGATCATGAAGCATGAATCCTTACAATGTGGCACAGATTTTTAAAGCACCCAGTTTATTTTAGTCCAGGTATAGAAGGCCATTGCACCAACAAAACTTACCGCCGAAAGCACTTGCTGCATGCAAGAGCGAAAAAGAGAGGGAGACTCACTGCAAGGGGACCAGAAGTGGTCTGCAGACTTGCCACAAACACAAAGTTTACACAAAGATGAAGCGAGCAAACAACTGACCGCCGCCAGAGGGCGACATTTGTCACAGCTCTCTACAAGTTAGCCTCAATCAGACAAGGGTCCTCTCCTGGCATACCAAAATTCCTGAGTGCTTTTACACGTCTTTTAGAGAGAAGAAAAGCTGTAACTCTTTTCAAAAAGTAAAAGAAACTCGCCTAGCTGCAGCTTGTGTTACTGATTGGGTAGTAACCATCGACCATGCTTTTCATGCATGACGCCTATGGTTGCCAAGACTTCAGGATTAAAAATTGAAAATAAATATGGTACATGTGATTACTTCAATTAATATTAATTGAGCTGGAAGAAATTGACACTTTTATGTTTTAAGTTTTACCGCTCAGATATATGCTCCTATGGTATCATATCTATGCGCTCCAGTTATTGTGGGCCCAAATTTATCGAGCTCGTTACAAGCTTGCAAAGACCCGCCTACATTAATTTTATGAAGCTTACGCTCCATGTCACTCGCGGCAGAATTGCTTGTAAGTTTGCAGGAAATGAGAAGCAAATGTAAGTGCTTACAATTTTCTATTCATATCGACTATTGGCTATAAAAAGGTAACAATGGATGTAATTTAAACTATTTTAACAATAGCTATTTCATTTTCATCAGTCAAAGCTCGTCAACGTAATTAAAAAAGAAACGTATGTTCTCAGTCTGTCAGTATCTCCGTTTGAAATAGTTTGATGTGTCCCCTTGGAACGAAACGTCATTTAAGAAAATAAATTTCTTAGCAGTGTTTGATTCTCTAAAAAAACTTTTACTGAATTTATTGAAGTGCAGTAACGAAGATATCATCAATAATAGAAATGTGACTATACAGTGATAGAAGTTTCAATATTATTAGCACCTGGTGTTGGCCGGTTTCATTGTTCCGACTGTAAATTAAGGGGACCGTCTAGCTGAAAATAATGAAATTTTCGATTATTTTTTCTTACAATTCCACAAGGCGGTAACTATACATCAGACAAACACGCAGGCAAAGTTTTAGGCAGCCAGTGCAACCCTAAGTGGGTAGAACAGGGGGCTGGGTCCGGAAGGGGGGGGGAGGCTTGTGTCATTTTTTAAAAACTCATTTTTGACTTCTAAAAGTTCAAGTACGATATATCAGCTTTTATCTTCACAACAAGTTTACTTTGCTTTTCCACCGTTCTAAAATGTGCCTTAGCGATAGTACCAAGTTTATTTAAAACTACTCTTGAGTAAAAACAAGTTATTGCTCTAGTAACAAAGAATTTAA
>LQNS02278143.1:3000534-3019280 GCA_001587735.2 Parhyale hawaiensis | reverse complement strand
TAAGATGCCGAAACGTCGATATCAATTTTAAATTCTTTGTTACTAGAGCAATAACTTGTTTTTACTCAAGAGTAGTTTTAAATAAACTTGGTACTATCGCTAAGGCACATTTTAGAACGGTGGAAAAGCAAAGTAGACTTCTAAAAGTTTTTTATTATTCGCCCGATCTTCATGAAACGTTGTACAGATATGTAAAATTGAACAAGAATCTGGGTTAGACTCGTATTCTATCTCCTGTTTCGGCATCGAAAAAGAGTTATTGAAAGAAACAGAAAAACTGTTGTTTAGAATAACTCGTTTTCTATGCCGAAAATGGGAAAAGTACATGAGTCTAACCCGTATTCTTTTTTTTTTCAATTTAACATATTTGTACCAAGTTTCATTCAAATCGGTAGGTAAATAAAAAAAAATTGCTCCACAGTCGCATTCATGAATTTTTATATAATAAGTATTCCCGCTAAAGGGGTCAAATTTGATCTTTTATTTTTCTTCCGATTTGAATGAAACTTGGTCGAGAAATATAAAATTGGAAAAGAATGTGGGTTACACTCGTGCACTTTTCCATTTTCCCCATGGCAAACTAGTTATTCAGAGTAAACGGGAAAATCGTTTTTCTCTTATTTAATTTTTTGCAATATCTACCAACTTCAAATTGCTTCTTCTCCGGCATTTTTCAAACCAATTTTCACGGCTCTACTCTAAAAATGAAGAGAAAGGTGTCAGCTATAGAAGTACGATCTGTTGGTTTCAACTTTTATCTACAAAATATATACATATATATACTTATTTTTTGAGAAATATCTGAACAAAAATGAAAAATTACATTTTTTCAATTTTGTAAAAACTCGTAACGAAATTCATACAGTACGGATCGAACTTTCATAGCTAACACCTTTCTCTTCATTTTCAGACTTGAACCGTGAAAATCGGTCGAAAAGTACCGAAGAATAAACATTTTCCACTTTGCCAAAAAAATTGGTAAAAACTCAAAAAATATAACCAATTTCAAGAAATGTCTATCAACAAAAACGTCTTAGAATTTGTTTTTACATATAACTACAAAGTTTCAGATAGAAGGGAGGGTAAATAAAAAAGTCTGTGAGCTAGACGCTCCCTTCAATTAAATTCTATAGAATAATATGTTTTCACTAGCTTCGGGAGAGGCTCGTCGAGGGTACCATGGCAGCGCGTCGTCCTTGGTGCCAAGGTGGCTCAATGTCCTTTTGAATTCCAGAAATGCTGATGCAGAAATCCAGGCGCCGTAAGAACCCACCTGCCTGGCAAAGATTTTAGATCCTTCGGATTTGCGTGTATTTGGCTGCGGGGCGACGTATGGATATCTATTACGCAGACACACAAAGGATGAAACAAGGAAACCAGTTCATGAAAAATCCCAATAGCCTACAGAAAATAGTTCCCATATTTTATTACAGGGCGTCAAATTTTGTTCATATTTATCCATTCGCTACCGTATTAAATTATACTTGTACAAGAGCTTATAATAGCACGTGGAGTATCCGTGAGAATGTAATGCTTTCAGCGTGTCTGTGCATCTATCTGTCTTTCATAACTTGTAGATAATACTATATCCTTGAATACTTTGTCGTCCGTGGCATTCAAAGAAAACTAACTAATTAATGGTAAATTCGTGTACAATCAATGATCCAGTCTTCCTGCTCGTTTGTCGAAGTAACATTTTCGTAATTTGTTTGCATAGCGCATCCAGTCCGTTGGGGTGAGACTTGGTGGATCGCGGGCTGGGATGTCCGGACGTTCATCAGTTTTAGTTTCTAGTCAATCTAGAGACATATTGCTCTATGTTTTTATTGGTCGTAATAACACATCTATTTTCCATCAATATCAAAGAGTAAACTTATATTTGCAACGAATATGGTGAAACTTCTGGAAATTATGAGTAGTCTTAGTAGGGCATTTACTTTTCGTACTTCACCACTATTGCATCTAAATTGGCATCACTTTTTGAAGAAATAGCATAATTCGTTACTTCCACAAATTTGTACACTGCACAGACATAAGATTACAGTTTTCAAACAGGGTGAAAGAGTGAAACATTAAATGGCTAGAGATTGTCACACACAGTGTGTTCCTCAATAATACTGTAATAACAACGTGCAAACGTGCAAGAGCACTCATCATGAAACTAGACACTATAAGCATAGTATGACTGCAGTCCTACAAGAGGACGCCAGTTCCCATTAGCTCCTAAAAATAATCTCACTAATTCACTTTGGAAGTTTATGTTACACTGTCCTGCAGTTGTAACCCGACAAGAAGAAAAAATGAAAGGCGTGCACTAAAGCAAGAAAGCATGGAAGACATGAACGGCGAGTGAAATTATGATATCCTGGAAGAATAAAAGTGGACACAGAAATTAAAAAAATACTAGTATGTCAAGCAGTCCTAACTGAGGCTAACGCAACCCATGGGGCTGCTGTGGGGCACGCTTCCCCAAAAACAATTTGGATGGCTGGCCTAACGTACTGAGCCAACCGAATCAGCTATTGTCCATCCCATACCCTTGAGGAGACAGAAAAATAACACCTGCCGGCTTTGTCTTAAGGGGAAAAAGTATAAATTAAATATTAATTACGACTAGAGAAGCACTCTGAGACATATACCTCCGTCAATGTTAACGAAAATTTCAAGTTTAGTCCTGAGACAAGTTATCGCCAGCAAACTTGGGAAAGCTGCGTCTCTTAACGCAATAACAACTGTACTTTTCTTGAAATTGTGTCCTTAACTTTTTGAGTTATATCCTGACAAACACTAAAACGTATATCACACAAACACAAAAGCGGACGAACTGTTCATCACCAAAATTTGGCCTTGGACGCATTTTATACTTTTAACAATTCCTTCAAATTTCTTCAATATCCGGCAAAACTATTTGAGTTATGGTCTTACAAACATTATGACAAACCTCAGTCAAACACACAAACGGACGAACCGATCATCCCCAAAATTTGGTCAGTTGCGTCTCTTAAATTTTCGACAATTCCTACAAATTTCATGAAGATCTGCCTATAATCTGAGTTACGTTAGTAATAAAGACAAAAACAATCAGAGAGACGCACAAACACACGGACAGAGCATCACAAAAATATGATGATTTGCTTTCGTGGCATTTCTAACAGTTTGTGTAAAGTTTATTAAAATCCGTTTAACATTTTTTAGTAATGTTTTCAAGAAAATAAAGGCAGACAAACAAATAACAAACAAACGGTTGAAGAGATCTCCACCAAAAGTAAATCACCTATTCCTCCTAACATGCATGCCTAACAATATGTATCTGTAAATTTGTAAAGAACCGTTCGTAACCTTTTAAGTTAGCTTCGTGATAGACACACAAACAAGCATACAAAACGACAGACAGAGAGATACACAAACTTGAAAAAAAATAACCTTATTGGAGGAAACAATAATCATCTTAATTTAAAAAATTTCGGTGCATCATGGAATCCACAGATGCGGGATCTTCTGTTTTCAACAACTATAGTGATTAATGCATGGTGAAACCTCTAGGCCACAGTCACAAGAATATGTTACGTTATCCCTTTACTGCACTACTTTATCTTGCCTTACTCGTACCAATAACACTAACAGACATTTATCGTATACAATATACTATGCAGTTCAGGACGACCCTTAGATCGGAAATAATAGCTCTAAGGTAGAATTGACCACATCTCGAATATATGGCTGTCAATTTCAGTGAAGATTTCTCAGAAAGTTAAACTTACGATGCTTATAGTGTCTGTAAAGTTTCAAACGACTAATCGTGCTGGTTCTAGAAAAATTATTTTTTTTTGTCAATTTTACTAATATCACTGAGCAGCGGTAATAGCTTCTTCACTAAGTTTATATATATATATATATATTAACAGCTTTATGTCACCAAAGGAGCAGATATGAACAACACAAATGAGAAAAATATGCATTAAATAAGAAATCAATAATCATAAAATTTACAATGACTGTAAAAGTCTTATTTGCCAACATGACCCCCATGACGTATAGAAACTGACCTTGCTGCTGCAGCAACAGCATCCCACAAGATAGATTTTGAGTATTACTGCCTTCCATGTGCGTAAACATCTTTTTTCAGAAGGGCCCAGAAGTTTTCAATTGTCTTTAGATCAGGTGAGCACTGTAGCCAAATCAGCAATTCCTCTTCATGGAACTGCAATGAGTCCAGAAATGCTGCGGTAGTTCGGGCAGAGTGAGAAGGCACATTTCCATGCATGAAAATCAAGTTTCGAAGCAACGAAAGGGGTATGTCATCCAGCCCATGGGACCAAGGCGTCTTTAGCATGCCACAGTATGATGCAGATGTAACTTTTACGCCATCAGGTACTCTAACCGGACCTACAAGTCAATCCCCTATGATACCAGCCCAGATCATAACACTACCTCCCTGTTGTTGACGTTATACCCGTTGATGACACTCACCGCCAGGTTGCACCCATCCCTTACTCCACCCATCAGGTCCATCAAGTGTTGCCCGGCTTCCGTCGGTAAAAAGAACATGATTCATGTTGATCTTCATGTATTTCTCTGCCTATTCCACCTTCAAAATTTTATATCTTGGGGTCAGAGAAAGCAATTTCAGAGGGGATTTGATAGAAGCAGTCAAGCGAAAGATGTAATTTTTGCGGTTTTAGGTACTTCAGAAGGCCCAGCAGCCGTAAAATTGATTTACTTGTTAGCCTGGATCTTTACGTAGCTGACGAACCACATTTCTCATTTCTCTATCAGTAACAGTCCTTGAATGCCCAGCATCTGATCTTTTTTTTTTCCGTGGTGAAGGGCCTATCAAGAATCTTGTCAATATGGTGTCCTCTTTTTGAGCAATAACATCAGGAGAGGTGCCTTTAGCAGTTTCTTTGATGGTAATTTTTTTCTCCTCGTTAATTAGAGCTTTTCCACGTCCAATTTTAGCAAAATATACAAGAAGCTATGGTTGTCGTTTACCTCAAAAAGAGGAAAAATGCAAAGAGTTATCAGTCAGGAGCCACAGCAAAATGTAAACAAACCCAACAGTGTTGCCATAAGATGTCACGATTTCCCTGCAAGTTTCTTTAAAATGTGATAGCGCAAAAATGAGATATGGTCAATTTTCTGCAAAATCTATTATTTCCGTTCTAAGTGTACTTCTTTGTTGACCCGCAAAATCTTCGGCTTCTCGTTAGGAATAGAACTGTTTGAATCGTTGTTCTGCGTCGGACGCTCCGCTTCATGAAGAAAAAGGTGGGTAGTAGAACAGTTATAGAAGCAGTTATACAGTTATAGAAGCATTATAGGGCCCCTAGGTCTGACACGTCGTGTTCTGGCTGGAATTGCAAGTTAGCACACTGCGTCCAGTGCAAATTCGAAGATGGCTCCGGACGTACAAAGAAGCATGCAGCCACCATTTTTTTTTTAAGTTTGTGGATGTTATTACCTCCATTATGGAGATTATATTTTGTCTCGGTGATTGTCTCTTTGCTCGTATGTTTATTGTTTTTTATTCGTCTGTTGGTTTATCTGTTTCTTTGTCTGTCATCCATATAACTCAAAACGTTATGAAAGGATATTCATGTAATTCGCAAGAATTGTTTGGAATGTTAACAAGATGAAAATGGCCCTATTTTCGATAATCTGTTAATCCCGGTACCAGCGTAGCAACTTGCGTTGCCGATAGCGCCCTAGAGCCAACTCAACTATTCCAACTTCAGCATGACGTCTTTGAACATCTGCACTAATTCTTAAAATATCAATTTTTGGGTACCGCTCATAATTAGGAGCGATAGTTGAAAATTCACCATTGCCACTTGGTATGGAGTAAAAATTGCAGTAGCGACTGAAATTTTCGACTATTTTGTACAGTTAAATTTTGAACAAGCTGAAGCCGTGCCGCGGCTACGTGAACGGATTAGTGGAGTTGCCTCTAGGCTGCTACCGGCAACGAAAGTTGCTACGGTACGTGGGCACCGGCCCTAAGTCCATTCGTCGGTTTGTCTCTCTGTTTGTTTTGCTGCTTTTCAATAAAATAGCCCCAAACAATTATAAGTGGATCATCATAAAATTTGCAATAATTGTTAGAAATTTTAAAAGGCGCAAAATGACAAATTTTGGTGATGATCTGTTGGTTCATTTATGTTTAACTATATATTTGCCTTCTTGCTTATCACTGCGTATCGAAAAAAATTTATGAATGTTGAAGAAAATTACAGAAACTGTTAAAAATGTTAACAGGCACACATCATCAAACCTTTGTGATGATTAATAGAAGATTTAATCCTAGTTTTGCGACTAATTTGATTTTTTAATTGTGTTGCTTGGCGGAGGTATTTTTTCTAGCTTCATAAATTTTTTCCTTCCTATCGGTGTATAAATAACTTCGGCAACAAACTTCAAATTACGCTGCGAGTATAATTTCTCGCTTCGATGTGGCGATGATCGTCGGATGGGGTCCAGGTGTCGCTATACAAGCCACACAACAGGCTCAGGTCTGACTATAGTAGGCTTTTGTGGGGAGTTGCAGCATGCGGCTACCGACAAAATTGTGCTGGTTAATGTTAGTGTAGTATGGCCGCTGTCCAGAAACGAAGGCGAATGACGGTATGAGTGTGTGTCTTGTGTTCGCGGTCTGCCTCTCCGGAGCTCAATGTCTATCTATGTGCTTGTGTCAGAGACTGCACTGTGCCGCAAGCTCAGGGTTTCCGCAAGGACTCTAGCTAAAACTGTTGTTACATTCGTTATCATTATCATCATGACGATACTCATAGTTATAAGCAGACCCGTAGTTTAAGCCTCCTAGCTTACCCACAAACGTACACTGTTATCAAAAGAGAGGAAGAAGGAAGGGGCATCACAACACCAAGAGAAACGCAGAACCAGTACACGAAGATATTCCTACTCAGGAGCAACACGCATGGGAACACCGTGTGGGGAAAGACGAGTTAAGTATAAGAGGAATGGATCCCAAGAGTAGTGTGAAGAAGAAAGTAAAGTGAACAAGAAAGAAAACTTTTCCGAAAGCTCACCGAATGCTAATGTGTATTTGGACTACCAGCGTAACTTAAGGAGCGTACCATTTCCGCAACAATACACAATTGATGTCCTGGAATTCATATTAGGCAGGCAATTCAGTCCTTCTGTATGGGCATGTCATAATCTACAGTGTATGAATTATTGCCCTTCGTTACAGAGAGGAAGACCATGCTGTAAGACGAGCTGTTCCTACGTATGCGCCTCATCCAACTTACACCTGCTGATGGAAGACGGGAGCAGGTAAATTCATCGCGGGTCAATTATATCAACGGTAAATTTATCGTGGTAATTAAATACATCGAATGACAAATTCATAAAACGGCTAATTCATTGAATGGTAAATGTTGACTTCTTTATCATCGATTTAATTATACCATTCGATTACTATACGATTTGATAAATTTACCATTCGATGAACTTACCATTCGATGAATTTACCATTCGATGAACTTACCATTCGATGAATTTACCATTCGATGAACTTATCATTCAATGAATTTACCATTCGATGAATTTACCATTCGATGAAGTTTCCGTATTTACCGTTCGATGAATTGATCGCAGTGAATTTACCTTCTACAAATTTCACGCAATGAAATTACAGTGAACCATGGGTCTCTTGCCTGCAACATAGTGGTAACATAGTCATGGAACGTGAGTAAGGCAGCACTGGGTGACTCCCTGCACCCACACCCCATCCTGCACTGGGCGAGCTCCACACAACAATGATTGGCCAAGTGTTTCGGGTGGCAATTAGCTGCAGTACAGAGGCCGGGAGCCAGACAAGTCTATTGGTTCTGTAAGATCAGGGCACTAAATCAGACTTGTCTCTATCTACGCTCAGACAATGGCTCTAGCAAATGGGCCCGAAATGCTTTAGGTAGAACAATGAAGAGCCAACAAGTTAGCCGCTAGCACTTGTATGGCACTCAGAACATGGGGCTATGCACCTCAAAAACAGATGTGCCATGCACTTTATTTCTTTTAATTGCATATTATTCCCATAAGGAACAAAATTACATCTGATTCTCGAACGAATAGCATTATACGAAAGAAACTATATAAATTGCGCTCATCCTGACAGTCCTTGTTTAGGAACATGGGAAAATTATAACAGCCGTGGAGAATCCGCTGGGATGTAGAGTTTCCCGCTTGTCCCTGTAACTGTCCTTCCGCATCCAGAGCTGCCAAAGTATAATTTCTCCAAGATCATTTTTTCTGCAAAAAAAATTCCATTGGTAGCCCTTGCAGCGGCATCAGCTACGGGTGAGGGGCTCAGCAACGATATAGCCAAGGAGGCAGGTATAGCCTCATTTGAAGCGTACAAAAAAGCAAACTGGGATTCAACCCATCAAGTAGATACCGAGGTGAACGTCCTTCTCGCGAGAATGACAGTACTTGAAGGATCTAAAAATAGCCCAGCGGTTCTAATTGGGTATTGGGTTTAATAAATGATTTTGTATGCCACAGTCAGTCCACTAAGGCGGGTCGCGGGGTGTGTAGTCCAGACGTACGTCGGCTCTAGTTAATTATGTCATACTACCAACCTGCCCCGACGGCCGGCGGTACCACGCTGCCCCAATGAGGGACTGGTGAATTCATTCATCGAGTGCTAAATTCACCAAATGCTAAATTTGAGGGCTAATGACAAGCTCGGTAATCCCAAGATTAAGGCACGATATCGTGGGAAAAATTCTATGGTGAAAGTTAGGTAAGGTTAACTTAGGTTAGGTGAGGTTAGGTAAGGGTAGGTTAGGCAAGGTTAGGTTCCTATGGGGTCGCTAGCAAGCCTATATGACGCCCGTGTTTTTTTTAGCATAGAAAAACAATATGAAATTAAAAGTAAAATATTTCGAAAACTACGCATTTCCGACGGCTCCGACGTATCAATTTGAATTCAACACATGAAAATACGCATACAGTATAGCTTGTAATTCGTCACAGGTCCTGAGGTAAAAATTTACAAAAGGTAAGCCACGTTAAGTTCTTATCAGTTTGGTTAAGTTAGGTTAGGATAGACTGAGATAGGTTCCGGTACCATGCATGAGTTTTGTCGCACATTCTAGTTTGCAGGGATTCTTTTGCGCGCTTATTCCGATCTCAACTTATTCCAGTTGCGCTCGTTCCGGTTGCTATCGTTCAGTTATGCGTGACATTATTTGTTCTTTTCATTTACCACTTGATTTTAATGCTATTCGTTGAATTGAAGAGGTAATACGAGAAGTACGGTACGGGTGTCACCGCAGTAGACATATTGGTTCTCCAATTTACTATGAGACGAATTTCCCATTTAATGAATTTACCACAGACCGCAACAGTATTTGACTCTTAGGTCTGACCCTGGCGGCCATAAGTCGGCAACGGGAAAATGGGATTTTTTTCAAGAGCTATTCTTTTCCCCCTATCTAATGCTGGAGAAAAAATTCCAAGGTACCCAACATTTTTCTTGCGGAAAAGGTATCTTGGATACGGCAAGGACGCACTTGGGCGCTTGCTTGCATGACCGTATCTGGATTTGTTTATAATAGCTCTTGAGAAAATCCCATTTTGGTCGCCAGCGTCAGACACCACTTGGACCTAAGAGTCAAGTACTATTGCGGTCTATGAATTTACCTTTAAAGAAATTACCATTCGCTAAATTTACCGCCAATGAATATATCCGCTGTGAATTTGCTGCGAACTGCTCCCATGGCTGGTGGCACAATGTTCCCCAGCGGCCAGCAGTACCATGTAGCCACGACGGCAACTAGAACTGCTTTACTTCAGGTGAGATATACATATATGAAGGACGCCATATTTTTTTTGAGGAAGAGGGGGGAGGAGGCGGGCGACTTCTCCTACAAGACATAAATAAATAATCAAAGTCTTGAAAATTATTATCATGCAAATAATAATTACTGAATTAGTCAAAGTGAATAAAATGTTGGAAAAACAAATATCTTAACCTACTACAAACGAGTTTCATCATTGGATGCTAAATGAAACACGCAGTAAGCGACTAAAAGATTTATTGTAACCAAAAGAGAGACAACATTAGAGCCAAAGAAAAAATAAATTAAATACGCGTCATTGAAATTCATGAAACGTCACGAAACATTGATACATCTCGTTTCGGCAACAAAGGACGGATTATGTGAGGGAATACAGGATTAAAACAATTCTGAATTTGTTCGCAATAATTTTGTACTAAACTTCTCTCGCAATATCAAGCATTTGGCAAATGATGTTCGAAGTTAGAGATGTTCAGTATATCGTATAATATCGTGAGAAATAAAAACAATACCTCATCCACCTATAATGTGAAACGTGACGTTTCGCATCATGGAGGACTTATAGAGGCTCTGTGGACAACACAACTCACGCTTATGTAAGAGCATGATCACAACGCTTGACTTGGCAACAATGATAAATATTCTTTACACTGCTTTAAGTAAATGACAAAATATTAATTTAGTGATAATAAGAAAGACACCTCTTCATCCATTTAGAGCTGCGGACCAAACATCTCCCGATACACAAAGAAGGCCATACGTGTCGTTGGATTATAAGCATATTATTTGAAGTTTAGGATCGAATTCGCACGGTCTACCTATTACAAAACTCTCTAATTTACCTAAATACATCTTAGTCAACCTCACTAACGTTACTCATATTCCAGGTGGTTACGCATTCTTTTTCCATTGTTGCTTAGTTTGCACAGTCTATTACAAAATTTTCACAATTACCGCAACTCATCTTAGTCTATACTTCACACTGATCTTATAAAAATATACTATATCTGGAGATATCTTACATTTTTCCATTTATTTCATACCTTGACCCTTAATCTAGAGTTCACCTACGTTGACAGATATTCCTTTTTTTTTAATTTTCCTTCAGTACAAACCCGGCGTACTACGCTTCCGCTGCAAGAGTTATTTTAGATTTTTGCTACGAAGATCAGTTGCAGCCTTTACACGCTGCACAATTTCCATGAAGAACCATTTAAATATTGCGAAGAGCACTTCACAAATCCCGCTACTCTATACTTTTGGAGTACTATATTGAAGCTGTTGCGAAGATCACGTCGGTTTCATGGCGCAAAACTCTGTACACAATTCCTCGATACTTATATAAAGATGCAGTGTAGATCACTTTAAAATGGAGAATGAGACTCACTCCCGATGCCCCTGTAGAACTTTTTAAAGACGTAGTGAATATTATCCATTGGAGAGTTGAATTCCGTTGCACTATACTTGTAGAGTTATTTAAAGTCGCCGCAAGGCATCGTGACACTGGAAACATTGAAGTTATGTATCATCTCGTAATGCTTTTACTTCACGTTGACGGCAGAATGCTGAACCTATTTCCAGAAAGGGGCGAAATCCAAAACGTAGAAGAAACACCGCATGTAATTTGAAGAATGCAACAAGATGCGTTGCAGAAACTGAATCGCATGAATTTCGAAGAGAAGCGCCAGCATTGCGCGCTATAGATGACAAGCACACCTATTGGCGAAAGGTGAAGCCCAATTCACCCATGGTGGCCGAAATTACAACGTTAACACTCAAGGCGTGAGTTATGCAATAAGTGCTGTAGCGCACTATCGCAAAGCATTGGCGGCAGAGACGTAAGAGGCCCAAACCCAGAGAGGGTTCAATACCATGCCGTTCACAGCGTGGAGTAGGAAATCAAGGGGATCAAAAAACGTGAGTCCCACCGACAAGGGGCGGGCGCAGACGCAACCTCCCGAAGGAGAGAAGCACTATCTCACTTCAACTCATTCCTTCGTCAGACTGACCGTTTCCCTCGAACCAGAGCAAAGTGTGACTTCAGGTCTTTCCCCTATATATATATATATATATATATATATATATATATATATATATATATATTTTTTTTTTTCGTCCTATGGCTCATCAGACTCTAACATCGGTTCCCAGACCTCAGGCTAAAAAACTTACCCTTTTTTATCCTCCAAGAAAACAGAACACCTTCTTTCTAAACCGTTGGTTGCTCGCCCCCAACATGTAAACAGAGAAAGTCATTATGTTGTCCCTCTATCGCGCAAACACAGCTGGGTCGTACCCATTTTAAGCTCTCAAGGCTGTTTTAAAACAATAGTACAGAGTATCATCTTTACAGAATTTTAGATCAGAAAGAAAACACCTTGAAAATTTG
Organism: Parhyale hawaiensis; assembly: GCA_001587735.2. Taxonomy (NCBI): domain Eukaryota; kingdom Metazoa; phylum Arthropoda; class Malacostraca; order Amphipoda; family Hyalidae; genus Parhyale; species Parhyale hawaiensis. Next base: position 3,007,067 of record LQNS02278143.1, on the reverse strand, counting down.
TTCAAAATACTTATGGAGCTAAACTGTTACAACAGTCTGTAATTGAGAACCATATTTGCAAAATAGAAAAGTTTAAGCAAATCCTCTTTGTTGATTACACGGCAATATTAATTATTGAGATAACCTATGAGAATATATATTTTCATGTGGAGCATATTAACTTTATTACATTATTTACGATATTTATAGCATCACCATGTTGCCCCAATGGCCAGCAGTACCATGTAACCATGACAGCCAGCAATACCATGTTGCCCCAACGGCCAGCAGTACCACGCTGTCCCAACGGCCAGCAATAGTATGTTGCCCCGACGGCCAGCAGTACCACGCTGCCCCATCGGCCAGCAATACTATGTTGCCCTAACGGCCAGCAGTACCTGGCTACTCCAATGACCAGCAGTACCACGATGTCCCGACGGCCAGTAATACAATGTTGCCCCGATGGCCCTCACAATCCAGCCATGGCCAACAACGCCACCGCTCCAGCTGGCCATCGTCCATCCATCAATGTACGATTGCCCGGCAATTTGGAAGGAGAGGCTGAGCCTGCGTCAAACTTGAGACGTGATGTATGACCATCGCCGCACCAACAATTATACGCTGCCTGATTCAATTACACATCTGTTGTCTTGTTCTGCAGACTAAGACTACGGTAGACATACACGCAGACGTTGCTCACGAGTTTAGTCGTGGACGACATCGTCGAATTTATGCTGAATCCCTTTGTTTGGCCAATCAGTCAATGTGTTCACGCGCATGTCTTTTGTAGCAAGAGAACCTTGAACCAAGAGCCCGTAATGTTTCCTGACGAGTTTTATACATTTCGCTAATGCGTCCAGCCGTCGAATTGGCGGCGAAAAACTTGTGATGATACTTTTTTTATTCACCACAATTTTGGTACTATTGAAGATTGCTTTAAAAAACGTAAGATATGAGTATTTCGGCATCCCTCCTGCTGAGCAACGCAACTCTTCCTTTCCTTCGGTATTGCTAAAAAAAATGGCGGGCTGCCACTTATACAATAGATGTCTGCTTCGCATCATAGATACGTCCTTATAATCACCGACTGCACCATACCTGACTGCCGTTGAAATCGGGCCTTTCTCAAGTGAGCCTTTGGCCTTATAATGTATCTGTGATAATATGTTTTCTAATCAACCTAGGGAACCTAAACATAAACTGGCATATTCATATGATGTAAGGCATGGATTGTTGATCATAAATCCTAGATTTATCAAAATGAGCTCCAAGGTAGCAGCATGTTTACGTTCGCAGCTCACAATCCTTGTATCGCTGGTTCGATGCCAACCGAGGCACGCGAGCTCTTTACTGACCTAGTTGTGCTGACTCGGCAGTTGTGTGCATGCACTGCGCCATCCTGGAACTTGCCTTCCTCAGAGATGAGGGGGGTGGGGGATCGCGGGTCATTTGAATCTTCCGTCAGACTGATGCCATAGTTCTTGATGACCCGTGGTCCACTACAGCCGCACTTACTCCTCTGGGCCAGTGGGCCTATATCCCTAGCACAAACTAGTGCATGTGGGTTTCCCAGTTGACGGTGCTGTCAAAGTTGACCTTACCTTTACCTCTACTTTGATAAAGTATGATAGTCGGTTTTTGAAATCTCAAAAATTATCAGATTTCCTTAAAGGGGAAATTTGGGACTTTTACGCAAAAAAAGAAACAAGCGAATACACAGTGTACGTAATCCACAATTAAATTAGATACAGTATATTGGTCTCCATTTGACCAGTAGCGAGTAGAGATGTCTGCCAGAGGGGCGGTGGCCGGTCTGCTCATGAGGAAAGGACATCTATGAAGCAAGTAGCTAGATAAATTTAATTCATATACAGTACCTCTAAAGCAAATATTACTGTATTTATGTTTCTTTCGGGTGACCACATTGAATATGAATGATGCCCTGTATTGGAGTTTTTAAGGTAATCAATCAAAGATTTGACCCCGCGCATTAACCAACCTTATTTGCTGCTAAAAGGATATGAATTTTTAATATTTTAAAATTTGATGATCATCCATACACAACGGACCAATTTTTCATTGCTCGTCAAATTGACGAGGGAAATACTGAGTTTACTTGAGGAAGATGCATGGAGTCCTTCAAAATGAAAAATTTATGATGCTGTGAAATATGTATTGGGTACGTTTCGTTTACTTTAGTCTATGACGCTTGTGCAAGAAGATAATCAAGTTACTGTTTTGCTGTAAATGAAAACTTTTGTCAGCATGCGTTGCAGGCGAGTAATAATGCTTGATTGATAATTCAATCAAGATCACATAAAAATTTGAACATCAACATAATTTCTAGGAATGAGGGAATATTACACCGAAAACAGTATGTATAGTTTACGAGCAGTAAAGATTTATTGGACTTCGACAGAGGAACTGCATGAATTATTATAGGCATGGAACTCGTCTCACTTGATGTTAAATAAATTAAATTTATTCATTGACTGAAAGGTATACGTAAAGTCAACTTGACCGTAGGCCCATACACTGGAAGACCCATAAGCGCTGGTTCGTGCTACACATGATATGCCAATTGGTCCCAAAGAGTAGTGTACAGTTGCCGTCGACCATGCACTGTCGTCTGAAATATGTATCCAGGAAGCAAAGAGGGTAACGGGAGGACTCACGAGAAACTCGCATCGAAAAGTGACGTCATCAATGACGTTATATCGACGAGCGGCACAGCTGAGCAGCCTATGAGTACTTAAATTAATTTCACCAGAAAAATCTTCGTCAATTACAAATTTTATCCCTTAAGTAAATAAATAAATTAGAACATATAGCTACTAACTGAACAATAAACAATTAGCCTATCACTGGAAAATTGTAGTGGAGGCTGGTGGAAACTTTCGCAGCACCAGAAGCAAGATGTGGGCCGATATGGCACCCTGATTTAGTTTCCTCTTTGAGGTGAAGCCTTATTTACACTTCATATTCATTCACAGTGTTTTTCACAAAACATATTTAAACATATCACCGTATTTTTTCGGCTTAACTCCTTCAATCTGCCTCTCCTGATTGGCCAGCTACTTGAACTGCACCCACACACTAAACACGGTAAAATGAGCGCCGCCAAGTACAGACAGTTTGAGCAATAACTGCTCATATTGTTTCTCTCGCGTCAAGAATATAACACCGCTCAAATTTTTGGCTATAGGATTCAACAAATTACAAATACAACTTGACAGATTTAGCTAGCTACTAGCTAATTAGAAACAGAGTAATGAACTGAAGAAAGTGAAATGGCTATTAAATTCTATGAAATAACTTGGAAACACTTCAAAATGCAAAGAAAACTCAATAGAAATGGCTAGCTACTAGCTAATTAAAAGCAGAGTATTGAATTGAAGAAAGTGGAATAGCTATATGCCAACATTCTTCTCATGAGCTCAATAGCTATCTAATAGCTTCTAGCTTACCAGCTATCTAATAGCTTCTAGCTTACCAGATTATAATTAGACATGCATCTCTGATATGAAACAACACAAAATTCAATCAGTTATAGGTTTTTGATAAACGTCAACAATATGTAATTGACCCTAACTCTCCTAACAGTCAAACGGACACCTAAATAGAAACACATTAACTCATCCATTCAGTTATGCGACTAAAGTTTGATACTTTGAATAAAAAACAAAAAAAAACATAGTTTTTTGGTTAGTTTAAACCAAGGATTTTTTATTTGGTTTAAACCATTAGGTTTAAACCAGCCTACCCTGCAAAATGTACGCGAGAATTATGTATTATAGATGCATAGGTATAGAATCACAAACTACGAGTCCTTCCACCGCTCATACAACCGTAGTCACGATATGGTGAGAGCTGGGAGCAGTTAGAGGGTGTCACGAAAACACAAACAGGCCTGTGAAGCCATCGAAAGTGATCGCATGTTGGCGTTATGCGTGCATGTTTACAGGTGGGCAACGCTGCCGCTCTATAAGAGGTCGTTTCTGAGGGTAGGCAGCTAGAATACATAATACTGCGGTGTTGATGCCAGCGCGGGACCAGACCGTCTGCAGTTGATCGGATCTGTTTTTCTTTATTTAATACATGTCGATCTGTGAAGGGTATTTTTTTTATCGACAGCCACAGCATTCGAGGCGCCCTGAGGCAAACGTGTGGAGAGATATGCGTCGAGGATTTAGGCCGGTACTTTTTGGCGCCGATTTGTTTGGTGTCGATGTTTTAGCGCCGATTGAAATTGAAACAGAATGTATCGACTAGATGAAATTACTATAAAAACCTTTTTATTTTAGAATAACATCTAAAAACTAACATTGAAGTAATCGCAAGTGGGGCGATTGTAACTGCAAGGTCAAAGGTACGAAATGTATTTGCGAAAATGTAGCTCGTCTGCGCACAGCTTAACGGCTCTTTTCCTTTCAATTGTCACACAACATGCAAAATACGCTCGAGCTTGTTCATACTTAATATGGTAACATTAACATCCTACACTTCAAGATTATTATTACCATATTCCTAGTTTAAGCCTCCCTACCCACAGAGTACACTGTGATCCAAAGAGGGGAATGAAGAAGGGACATACAGCATGTCAAGAGAAACGTGGAACACTTGCACGAGTCAACGCACATGGGAACAGCAAGTCGAGAAAGAAGAGGAAGAAAAGAACAAAGTATCATTAGTAGGAGTAGAAAGATGGAAAGAAGCAAAGTGGGCACTAGAGACAGAAGGTCTAGCTAATGGCTAAGGTAACCAATACAATCCTCCTGGAGTCGCAGCTCCCCATAGTTATTGTAAGAAAAATTAAGCCTCCGTTTCCGAGCGGAACGATGCGACAGAGGAAAGAACAAGGGACATATAGTATGTCGATAGAAACGAGGCACCCACACACAAAAGGTGTTTCCGCACAGGATCAACGTGCATGGGAACAGCAAGTCGGGAAAGAACAGGAAGAAGAGAATAAAGCAATAGTAAGTAGGAGTATGAAGTCGAGAAGGAAGCAAATTAAGGCATAGAAGCCAGACGTCCCGAAGGCACGAAAACTGAACAGGTTGCTAGTTTTCGTGACAGACAAACCCGACGAAAACATAACTTCCTTGACTTAGGTAATCATTTGAGTTTGCTGAGAAGCATGACGTGTCCTAATTTTCATTGCTTACATCGAAATTTAGACATCTTCAGTGCACAGCTCCTAGAAGCGATGCTCCCCTATAGGATAGCTTCCTACACGGGAGGAGGACTGGAGGAGCGAAATGAACTTAAGCTGATAGTTTCATAAGCCATTAGGCTGGCATACAATAGCTGAAAAAAAAAAATATCTTCAGGCATTTTGCACTGCATATCGGAAAAAACTGTTCACGAATATTAACTGTCTATTCGACGAACTTACTCAAATAATTGTTTGAATTTTTGTGTAAACACAGCTCTAAAAGTAGGCTACACGGCGCTCCATTCGACAACTGTCAGCCTTCGCTTTGCTGAATAATCGATGTAAAGAAACTTTCTCTGTATCGAAATTGATTTTTTTATTCATTATCTGATTTTATCTCATTGTTCTTTGAAGCATAATGCGTAGTAAGGTTTCAAAAGCAGAGAAACATGTCTGCGAAGCAGACACACCCCTGACAGAAGCAATCAGCTGATTCCTCGGTGTTTTAATTTCGCGTTTCAATTTCTCATGTAACAGGCGCTGTGATTGGTCGATGTCGCACGAAGGAGGAGTTTAAGCATTTCGACTTGGAAGAATCTAAATACAGGATAAGTGCCTTTGAAATAGCTTTATACATTGGAGATTTGGTGGACTTAAGTTATCCTCAGGAAAAGGGAATTTAAGCAGTTTAAGGAGAAATTTCTCCTTAGCGTCGATCGTTTTGTGCATCCCGGCCCTGACTTCTAGCAACGAACAAAGTTACTACCTCTGCCAAGGAGGTTATGTTTATGTCGCAGTTTCTCTGTTACTAAGCTCAAAACGTTGAGAACGGACCTTTATGAAATTTACAGTAATTGTCTGGCATAATAGGGGCAACATTTGATTAATTTTTTGTGAAGACCAATTCAACCGCGTGTTTGTCTACCTGTTTTTTCCAGCGACATAACTCAGAAAGTTAATAACGGATTTCCATGATAGTGTCAGAAAATATTGAAAACTGTAACGCGGAGAAGATGGCCACATTTTTGTGATGGTTTTTTTAGGCGATTTGTCCATATCATTGCATGTTTATCTTACATAACCCAAAAAGTTATTGCAAACCTGTACATGAACTATTAGGATGGTTGCTAGGTGCAAACCACCAAATATTGATAATTATTCCTTCATCCGTATGTGTGTTCATCTCCTTTTTTTTTTGTGCATGTCTGTTTTTTGGTTGGTTGTCAGAACATAATGCAAAAATATTCTAGAAATAGGTTGATTCACCGGGAATCTGATTTTCAGGATAAAAAGAAGTACCAACGTGATCACAAACATTATTAAAAACCAGACGTTTCGGATTATTAAAAATCCATCATCAGTGTTCTGAAAATACAAAATTCGGATTATAAAAAGG
>LQNS02278143.1:2963807-2974008 GCA_001587735.2 Parhyale hawaiensis | reverse complement strand
GGCCTTCGGTAGTTCTCTAGCGAGATACCGGTGGTAAAAGGTCGGCATCACTGCTCAAAACTGCCGGCCTTAGTAGTTTAGGGTCGTGAAAATTGCTTGGCTGCTACCCTTGAAAAGCGAACATAACTGCGCAGCCGTTGCGTAATTACTGCGGAGTTCGCGGGTGTATGTACGGCTTAAAATTGCGCAGCGCCACTGGAATGACTGCTGAAATTTTTAATAGGGTAGTGTAGTTTCGTGCATCCCGGCCCAGAATGCTTCTTTAGTTAAATGAGAGTAGGGACACAATTTAGATCAGAATCACTCCTTCTCTCAGACGATGTCGATCATTGCTTCTCTTGGCAATTTGCATCGCTAATGGAAGTTTTCAGGCTTTTGATGTCACGAGCGCTTGCATCACCCGCAGGCTTCCTGCATTACGTTAGGCACATGAATATCGATCAATACCAGTGTAAGTGATCCCGTTGCCAACGAATTTAGGTCAGCTCGTGTCATTTCATGAGAGGCAGCTGCAAACATAATTGAATAGCAGCTTCTATCTGAATAAAAAAAAAATAGTTCAGTAGCAGTTAAATACGAACAGACCACCCGGGTGCATAATCGGATACCAGCAGATGTTGAAGAATTGATGATTAAGTATTGCCGAATAATAATTAGTCCAACCATTACCCTGAGGCAGCAAATAAAGTGCAGACCAGCACAAAAACAAATTGAAGAGCTGTGGATATGGAATGACCGACCGCTGTATGGTAGTTGTAAGTGCGTGCTCACTAGATTTGATTGGCTTGGATGTATCGGAGGATGAAAGAAGCAAGATGCCCATACAGAGATATATGTGGAGGAAAAGTCAAGTTTACCACACACCAACAGAGATCCATAAGCACTGGTTCCTGCTATAGATAAATGGCTCGGTCTAGAGAAGTGCACGACTGCAGTCGACTTAGATATGTGAGAGCAAAGGCATCATAGACGGAAAGCTCACACAACTGCGACCCCCCACCGTTCTCATTATTGGTTGGGTGTCAACATAGTTACCTTTACAGTCAGAAATTGGGACGATGCACGCTCTAGTTAAGCAAGACGCCACGTCTTTCCCTAAGAAGCGAACCTTCGTCGTCGTGACAACATGCGCAACGCTCTACCACTTCAAGAGAACAAACCTACGTTTCGGTCCCCTCGGTGCCACTGCCATCAAATACCAGGTTTTATCGACAGATTTTGCCAATCCAGGCACACTAATGTCTTTTGACTCAGCTGGGCCCGTCACGAGTTCCATTATTTTAGTGTTTCATTTCATAATTAGAAACATACACAACTTTTTCATTTGCAAGTGACTGCAAATTTAAGCTTTTATGCGACTGTACTCGGGGCACATGCTAATCCAGCTGACGTGACGGCAAACATTTTAGCACACACAGTTGCCCTTAAAAAGAATGTAACGAAACGTTCATTTGCGTTGTACTGCGAACAAATTACTACAGTGTGAAGCCGGCTTTACACAGATTTGACACAAAATAAGCGTTGGTGGCATAGATATAAAATAGCTGCTAATGGGTTGAACATGCTAATGGGGTAAGCTTAGTTAGATTGATTTCTGACACGATCATAAAGTCGGTTAGATTGTTGGTAAACTACAGGCAAAACAAAAAAAACTGACATATAGAATACCTAGAAAAAATGAGATGCTGAGGAGGGATGGAGTTAGACAATTGTTGAACAACAATTTTTGACACAGAGCGAACAGTTCTGTGACTTAAGTGGTTGAGTAGGAATATGGACGAACTATCAATTAAAATGCGAGAAAATGGCGGCTTATCAGGAAAATCAAGGAAATTAAAAAATTTGGGCGGTATCAACGGGAGTGGGCGGAGTTGCAAAGCTGATTGCGGGCGGGGCTCATAACGTAATACCGGAAGTGGACGGCACAAGAGGCGGGGCGGTGGAAGAAGGTGGAGCCTAAATCGGAATTTATCCATCTCGATGCCTTACCTCCTGCTTAGAATATTGACTGCTCTGCGTTGGATTATTAATCACATATTATAGGCAGACCAGAATTGAATCATGTAATCTATGATAAAGCATGCAGTAAATTACGAAAAAAGTAAGCTTTAATTTGTGATAAATAATCCCTCTAACAAATTCGAGGAGATAACTTGCGTTTTTATGAAACTCTTAGCAACTTGCTTTTCATATTCCAAGCCGCTTGTGAAAGCTGTTTCTTGATCGCAATACTGGGCAATAGATTCAAGGAGATCGTCATCAGGTGATCGAAGACGTCGTAGTGTCTGATATTTTCTACAGCTATTTCCGATATAACAGCCGATGTCAATAAACCAACCAACATCTGGTAATGAGGTCATAGTGAATATGGGCAGACCACAAACAACAAGAGCTCTCGCGGAAATAGAAAGCCCAAAGCGCAGCTTAACCTTCGCAACAGAGGTCTAAGGGCGCCTACCGACTGCCAGCGAACTAGCGTGTGAAGCGAATGTTGGCATTATTAGATATCTTCAGGCGTATACCGACCGCAAGCGAGCGAACGAACAATCGTGCTCGCGCCGGCTGCCGAGCGAGCATCGCTCGCAGACACGGCACTCTCAAGTTTCGCAAGTTTGGTTGCCAGACGCACGATGATCCGCGGCTCCACTTCGTTCAAAGTTCGTTGTCCAGTGAGTGCTGCCCCAGCAGTTTGCTAGCCTGCAGACGGTATAGCCCAAAACTCGTTCGCTTTGAATCGCTCGCTAGTTCGCAGGCTGTCGGTAGGCGCCCAGCGAGCGCGATGTCTGCACGCCGAACAGACGTTGCTCGTGGGCACAGGACACGCACGAGCAGAATTCCACAGTATTACTAATGCAGCACCACTTCGGCCTTCTTCATTGGACCGAGGATAAATATATCAAGCTGGCAAATGTAGCCAGAAGAGCAAATGCTTTCTGGAATCCGTAGGCATGTGCCTACTAGCATCAAGGAAATATGCAAGTGTAGTAGCAAGCCTCGGATAACCAACCACTGTTTGCAATGGTTGGCGTAAACTCATGCAAACTACAGACGGAAAAAACGTCGATAACAGTTGTCAGACGACCAAGTACAATGTGACAAATTTCATGTGGCTACCACAGAAATCCAGTATAGAAAAAGAAAAGTTGGAACTTCATCACGCTGTTATTGTGCCATCCACTTCCAAGAATTCCCGGCTCAAAACAACGCTAAAAGGGCGCCCGATTTCACGGAACGCCTCAGACGCCAATCAGTGTCTTCGCTAAGCTATTCTGGCTGCCCAGGTTCTGCAGCGCTCATATTCCTGGATTTAGGATTGAAATATACGCATTTCATCGCTAACTGAAAGGGTCACGCTGTAGTTTCTCGGAAGAACACTACAGTCCAAAACGTCAACAAATGTTGAGACTCTGATATATTTTACGAGTAAAGTTATACCGAGGCTGCACTATTCAATTGTGAGCTCAACTTATGAGCAACGTTCAGCTCCTAAGTCTTTTCGATAAAATAAGTGAAAGTTGATAGCCAAGATACCCATGAAAATTAAATTAAACCACCGGCGAGCTGATCGTCCGCTTATAAGTTGAGCGTACGATGACATATTGTCGTTCCGGCATTAAATTTGGCCGCCTGATTTCTGAAACAGAAGAGGTAGCAGCCATTTTCAAACAAAATTCAAACTGGAACTACTAGTGGCGTACGACCATTACTCGCGGTGGGGGGGGGGGGGGGTTAAATTTTAGAACCATAATTTTTTATGGTCAGCTTACTATAGAATTTCGGCATTTTTCACATCTAGTTCAACCCATCTGACTCGCACAAAAAATTATGACCATTACTGAAACCCTTCTCCATCCTTTTGGGTGGACAAATAAACAAATATGTATAATCAAATCCTAAGCAAAAACATTATATCACTGCTCTCGCTTTGCTCGCGGGGGATAATTACACAAATACTACACATTGTTTGTCAAAGAATTAAAACAAAAAGTGGCGCTCGGTATCTATGATACCTCCACCTAACTTATGGCGTCGTCGATTTGAACAATTATTTTTTTTTAGATAGGGCAAGAAGGTTTCATAGAAGGGGGGGGGGGCAAGAGCCTCGTCCGCGGAGCTCAAGTTTCCGGTGTGGCTTTCCGGCGTGGCTGCTGCTAGTCGCCGTATGCACCAATCGCATATTAGTACATCAGTTTGTTACTCCAATGAGATTAATGTGTGTTCGTTCGTTACAGTCGCAGAGTACCAGAGGCAATCACTTCCATGAATGCGTCACAGCCCCGCCGGAATGGTAGGGATGCTGGCTGGGGAAACCTAAAGCCGCAGGGCTACCTCCTCCTTATAAAAGCTCCTTGAGATAAGGTAATCTCTCTAGCACTCACTTGTCGGAACAGCGGACATCACCAATCATAAGCGTTAGTTTCGTTCGTTTGAATAGAGTTTCAGCGATTTCGTTTGAGACAGCCTCTAGGAAAGATGTTTGGAACTCGATCCAGAGGAGCAAAATCAACACTCGTGACTGAAGATCCTGATAAGTCAGGCTTATTTCAATGATATAGTCCAAGAGCACAACATTTGTTATCTCCTCTGTGAAGTTTACCTTGCAATAGGTAAAAACATTTCACGAGAACACCGAACTCACGTGAAATTTGACATCGGTATTTCGGTAGGCCATGATTTATTGCAAAGAAATTAAAAAACGCATCTAGCGCTTTGGAAAAATTTGCTCAGAAATAAATGAGCTTTACTTGATTTTTCTTAACCTTGAAAATCACTCAGAAAACACATAATACTCTCGCTAGTAAAGCGCACAAGATTGAGAAGAACAATAATTAACGATTAACAAGATATCTGATAAAACTGATGAGGACGTTGGGAACGGCCTCACTACGCTTCCGTCTCACAATCTCAACGTTAACAAAAGAGCTACAGCAAGGGTCGCTCTACGAAATGCAAAATAGCGTTAGGAGAAAGGTTTTTAAAACATTATAAAATAAATGGTATTTCAATACACTGGCATTATTGTGAAATAAACTAGTATTTTGCATTTAGAAGAAATAGACAAATTTCCCTGCGATATGCGAAGTTATCGTAAAATGTTTACCTAATGGAGCGTCTTGATGACACGCTCTTAGAGCGTGTCATCAAGACGCTCCCCGTATACCTATCTTCAGTTCAAGGAGACTTAAGGCAATTTCAATTGGGTTGTAAAAAAGTCAATCTGAGCCAAGTTCACTTGACTTAACCTGTCCGGACCTGCAGACAAGGACTTTGGCTTCATCACTCTGAATCGTGTTTCAGGTGTTAGAAGCAGCCTGATTATGTTGAACCGATCTGAAATCTTAATTTTACGAAGTAAGGTTAAGTTGTTTAAAGTCTCACAGATGACCAATTTTGAGTAAACGCCTCAAATTCAAACGGATCTAAGCAAGGAAATCTGTCTAAAGTTTCGGACAAGTTAAGTCAAGTGTGCTTGGCTTAGATTGATATTTACGTCCCAATCGAACATGTTCTTAATATCTATTTACCTCCTTCCTTCACTGTGCAGTTGTATCTCACCAATGTGTGGCACTAATTATTTATTGTATAAATATGCATCTTTATTTGCGTAAGTCAATGGATATTTATGCCGGTAAATAATACTGCAATCCTAGGAAAGGTTAGTAACATATGCTACGTTCCAGTGAAAATTTTAGGGGCAGCATTTATTGGGTATTTCCCATCATTTCCTTCAATGTTTCTACATAAACTATTTTATTGGCATCTCATCACCAATAATTTGCGAGGTTTGCGGTTTTTAATTTCTTTTCAGGGAATCCTTCTCTTCCTGACACACTATATATCAAATTTCATAATGAAGTTGCAAAAAGGTGTAGAAGCCGTACTGCAGCCATAATGCGATGTGCTTTGAGGCTGCCAAGCACGTAACACAGGACAGAGAAACAACACGAAAGAGTGTAAGGTTGTATGTGGCATTTTAAAACCAGACAGCAAAATAAATATGAAATAAAGAGGACGCGTAATGGGAGGCAGCCTTGGCACGCCAATTAGCGGCATTACGAGATAAAAGCCCCAACCATTGGTTGTAATTATCGTGCAGTGCGGAGCAACACAAGTACTTTAGAAACTTAAACGAATACATAAGTTATTTTGTAAATCATCCACTGCTCATATCAAATCTATTGCCTCCGACTATTTTCAGCCAGAAATTACCTTGAGAAGAAAAAAACATCCCACCAATATTATTATAGTAGATATCAAAGGTAGATGCAAAGTTAGTTATTACCCTCATAGAATTAAGGTAGTGAGCTGTGCCTCATTCCTTCATTAATTGTAGTGCCGGTGGATCTCGCAAATGTTCTACCAGCAAAGGATTCGCACTTGTACATCATGATAGGGATTTTTTGGGAAACACAAAATAAAAAAGTATATATATATATATATGTCGTATTGGCCTAATAGAGGTACACCTCCTCCGAGAACCTTGTAGGTTAGGAGCCAGGACTGGTTCTGCTAATGTCCTATGTCAAATATAGGTCTTTATACGGGTTCACTATGTCTTAAACTTCATACTTCACTACGGGAACCAGTCCTGGATTACCTAACCTACAAGGTTGGCGAGGCAAGAGCTCATTGTAACGGGGCTGGTACTACTGTGGATGGTCGGGGTGGATGGTGGCAGCACAAAAATTTTTTTCCCGTTTTACTATCGAGAAGTGGGCTTGTGTTGGAACGTAGATTTATTTTCCTTCAAAATGAGACCAAATTTGCATAAATCCACGTTGTTTATAGTGTTTTTTCTTTACGTTTTGATGATTGAGGTGTTTAGTTGGCCAGGATTTTGGTACTTCTATCGAACCAGAAGGCCACTTAACAGGCCGTATATGAATATTCTTAGCCATCTTATAGCCCGTTTCGAAAAATGGATGCTGCATCTTGAGGATTTTCTACCATCATCAGAGGCCTACCAACGCTGCAAGTTGACTATTAGCTATTGTGTGGTGAGTTTTCGCCAATTGTGGGATTCGTATTGACTACGAAAAACACCATGCTGATATGCCAGCCTTTTACCTACGACAGGGTGTGAACTGTCGCCCTCGGTACATCTGTGTTTCTGCAACGTGCAGTAATTGGTCTACGCAACGAACTGTAGTTGAGAATTGACGAAACATTTGCTTAATTGGAAATTTCATTTTATACCTTCGGAACAGCCGGTATCATAGTTACACTTTCCTATGGTAACCTCTCAAAATTTTGCAAGATTTCAAGAACTAAATTTACCAACTTTGACCCTCTCCCCTGATGAGCTGGAGAACAGCGAAACGCGCGTCGTGGGTATCAAAATTTCTCTAACTGCTTCTAATCGAAATATATACATAGCAGTCTCACTCGTCGGAAGTATTACTCTCATTGCTCTCCATCTACATGTATGCGTCCTAGTTGAGCTGTATTTCTCATCTTCTCAAGATAACACTATGTAGCTTTCACATTCTGAACATATTGCCATTTTCCATTGCTGTATCTGATGATTTCAATTCTATATTGAGACCCGTGGCTGTTTCATATACTATTCCATCGTTTTCATGTTATATTTTATGCGATAGCTTTACCACAATATACGCAGGACTTAGCCCATTTGTTTTTGTTTTTTTATCAATAATTGATGGTTGCTGCCAAACCCCCGTTTTGTCAGTGTACTTGATATACTTAAACATCATACCATCATTTAAAAATGCTTAAGAATGAAGCAGTCTACACCAGCTCGCTTGCACCATATCCTGACTACTATTTTTCTCATAGCTATTTGGATTGTCATGCATCACCAGCAAGGTGAAGATTGAATGATTTGTCAATAGTTATGTATGATACGTGTAAAATGAACTTCATGTCTTTGCTGTGAAACTGATTTTTTTTTAAGAGCAAGCGAAACGCAGACACATGGTCGTACGGATGGACGGAGCCTCAAGCAGATTTATTTATAGACTACAGTGCTCGCGCTGTCAAAAATGACAGCGAAGAATTTGTATTGATCATGCCTTCCTTCATACATTTACCAACTTTACAGATCATGCAGATAGAGGTTCACGGCTTCATAATAACTGAGCATCGACTCTCCTATTCTCTTTCTCTAGCATGGAAAAAATAAATTACGTTTTTGGGCAGTTCAGAAACATTTAAAACAAATAATTCGATTTCGTATCATAGATACGCTAGTATATCATATGTCTGTTAGTTTTATGGTTACTGAAAGCTGCTTCGTCGACAAGTGCTTCAAAGTTGGAAGAAAAGCTGATGCAATGAAATTATCTTTGGGAAGAAACTAAGAATAAAGATGCATGAGAGTGATAATGGATGCTTCAGATATCTTCAGTGCTTTGATTTCAACTTCGGCAATACAAGAGAAATGCATTCATATAAGGTCGCTCTATATTTTGCCTTAGATTCGATGTATTCCAGAGGTAATACTCGTGCGAATCAGACTCCACGTGCAGCGCTATGCATGGCAGCGCTAAGAGAAACTTTAGATAGTTTCATTATTTTAATTTCAACTGTCGCTGATTAAGATACGTTCGCCATAAATTGCATCTTGGTCTATTTTCTACCTATTAGCTTTCAATGAAGCTTGCCAGGATTACCACAGCCTCCAACCTGGGCTAATTACCGCCAATCTGGGTTGTTAAAGCGCGGCAGAAAATGGATAAATAAATAAACAAACAAATAATTAAACAAGCGTGACAAAAATGGATAAATAAATAAACAGACAGATAACTACACATCGGTTTCTATTATATTGTGGATAATCCAAGAAGTTATGAACAGCTTTCTATTAAATTCCCAGGAATTGTTGAAAATGTTGAAAGGCATAAAATTAATGACTACAAATTTGGTGACGATCGGCTATCGGTTAGTCTCTTTGAGGGTTTGACTAATGCTTGTCTTAATATAACTCAAGAAGTTACAGATGGATATTCAAGAAAAATGCAGAAGCCGTTATTAGAATCAAAAAGCCCAAGTTAACAAATTTTTCTCATAGCTCGATTTTAATAGCTCCCTTTACCGAGTTTACTGAAGCATTCATTGAAAATGACGTTTTTAGTCGAAACAAATTTTGGTGTTGACAAAAAGGAAATCCTAGCTTCGGAAACAATTTGATTTTTTTTTTTTTCGTAAACGGTGCCTTGTATGACGGAGGTTTGCGCTTCCAGAGTGCTCTCGTTTTTCAAATCCGTTCTTATTTATAATCTAGCACAAAGAATGTGTTAAACTGCATGAAAATAGAGTAGCTTGCACGTATGTTTCAGCCTTCTATAGCGTAACGTTGTGTTTCAGGAGAAGAAGAAACAAATTTAAAGGCGATACAAACGCGGAACCCATGCACGAGGATCTTCCTACGCTGGAGCAACGCGTGTGGGTAGGGCAAGATAGAGAGCAGCGACAGACATGAAGAAAATACCACCAGGAGTTCCAAGTTAGCAGGAAGCAAAGAGGTACCATACAAAGTTGTCCGAAGGCGGAACTATAGGAACGCATAGGGTCTCCCCTAAAGATCGGCACCCAATAACATACGGTCAAATGCAACAAACCTAACCCCATGACCCATCTTATGCCTTTTGATTGGTACACTGCAGTGAAACATTGCATGCGGCCCAAAAGTGGGAGCAAGAAATGATTAACATGAAGTTGGACTGGCCGACAGAGGCTGGTTGAATCCTTCAGCCGGTTAGCACACCCAGACACCAAGCAAGTTTCCCATTTTGATTCTTAATTAATTGCGTAAGATTTCAGTAAGTTATTTAACAATGGGAATAAAGTCAAACCCATGAAACTACTATACGCAAATTAATGATACTATTGTATTCAAAGCTGAACTTATCAAATGATCTAACTTGCTACGCAGTCAGGTAACACAAAAGATGGCTCAAATAATTTTAGCACCTGGTGTTCCAGAGAATTCACCTAAGTTGCTGAGGGAAGACTTGTCTCTTGACAGTCGTGGAAGTGCGTGGCGAGCAACAGAGTCTTAGGAGGCAGATTAGTCTCTTGCTATCCTTGGAACAGTTACTACGTGGCGACTCACAGATTCGTCTCTTGCTATCCTTGGAACAGTTACTACGTGGCGACTCACAGATTCGTCTCTTGCTGTCCTTGGAACAGTTACTAGGTGACGACTCACAGATTAGTCTCTTGCTATCCTTGGAACAGT
>LQNS02278143.1:2917758-2948926 GCA_001587735.2 Parhyale hawaiensis | reverse complement strand
TGAACAGATCTCCCTTGTTGATAACATTATTTTGCGAGAATATTTGCTAAGATATGCAGACCTTTGAGGCATTTGAATTTTATTATGTTTTATTATGACGACTATTTCCATCACCTGCTGTTTTCATGGTGTCAATCGAATTTAATTGTGTGCTCTCGCTGAGATTCAATAACGTGTTCCATCGATCTTCTCCTTGCCTTTTCAGTGAATACTGTGATATTTATTCCGATAAATGTTTGTTTGCTTATCGTGTGTTTCATTAACTTTCACAAACGTAGAATGTCGTATCGACTTAGGTTATGTGTTTCACCATTGACATATATTGATTTCGTTCATTCGTCAATCCAAAGAGTTTTAAATGCATTGATTATTGATTTCATGACTGCATTTGTTTATTGCTTTCATTACTTTGATTGTCATTTATAATCTTGTGGGGGGTGGCTCGCCTCCCAAATATTATGGCGTCATGTATAACTTTTTATATCATTTCATTTCATATATATGATATATATATATATACACTTTCCAATCAATTATGCTTATATAAATATGTCACAATCAATCAAATAATTATGACGAAAAATATTTTAACACGCCGTAACAGCAGCATGCACGTATATTTTGTTAAATCTGTTGCTGAGGCATAATGACCTTTCTTTATATATTACCTATATCCATTAGCTATGATATTATTTATGAGCACCGTTATTTAATATACAAAATGCACGTGTTTATTTATGCAATCAGAAGCAATCAAAGAAAGACTTTCTCATAGGAGCAAATGCAATGTTGACAAAACGATATTGCTTTCGTGACCTCCATATTTTCTAAATGGTTTAAAAATAACAAAATGTGTTTACATGTCGTTGGTGTTATATAATTTTGTAAATATGAAGTAATATCCATTCTTACTTTTCCAGCCTCTCAGAAATTTCAATGAAAAATAAATTTAAGTGCGCCATTCAGCAAGACAGTGGAAAGAGAACTAACGACCAGATGAGGACAGA
Organism: Parhyale hawaiensis; assembly: GCA_001587735.2. Lineage (NCBI taxonomy): Eukaryota > Metazoa > Arthropoda > Malacostraca > Amphipoda > Hyalidae > Parhyale > Parhyale hawaiensis. The sequence continues at coordinate 2,947,919 of LQNS02278143.1, read as the reverse complement.
AACTAAATGCCTCTTTCTATGCAACTTAAGGCATGCGACAGTGGATAATTGAATTGAAAGTTGAAAAGAGAGTTGGAGCGCATGTTAAAAACAATTGAACTAGTGTAGAAGTGGCTTTATATTAGCAAGCAGCGAAGCAATACTGAACTAGAGCACTCTGAATGCGCATGCTTCCGCCAAGCGAGGCGATGACGAAAAATTCAAATTGGCTCTGAAACCATGCTTTTCTTTGTACAAACACCAAAATCTAATCATCTGTGCCTTTTGACAGTATTAACAGTTTCTACAATTTTCATGAAGATCCGATGATAACATTTTGAGTTACGCTGCTAACAAACATTATCACAAACATGTCAAACACACAAGCAGACCAACCGATCCTGCACCAAAATTTAATCATTTATGTCATTTATTTATCATTATTAAAATTTCACGTTCGAGCTCTCACGGACAGGTAATACAACCCAAATGAAGCACTTTGCAACACCGGGAAGCACGAAACGCTGCTAAAGGAAATCCAGCAAAAAACGGTTTACAGCTGACTTAAGCGCTTGCAGGCCAATACGAAACAACCCCAGTGAATTTCATAAATATTCGTTCATATTTTTTTTAAATTATTGCGCTAACAATCTTAAATTTAATACGGTGACAAACTACCGAACGAACAAAGAGATCATCATAAAAATTTTGTGGTTTACTCTTCGTAATAAACCTAACAACTCGTGTAAATTTCATAGAAATCCGTTCATAATTTTTTGAGAAACGGCATCAAGGAAAATGAGACAGACAAAGAAACAAACGGATGGAGGGATCTTCACCAAAAGGTAATCATCTGTTTTTCTTAACATACCTAACAATCCCTGAAAATTTTGCCAAAAATCGTCCATATCTTTTTGAGTTATCTTGCCGACAGGCAGACAGACCCGACGAAAGCATAACCTTTTCGTCGGAAGTAATTAACTTAATTCCCTACTGCGTATCTTATCTACCGAATGCGGGCAGCTGAGAAAAAATGGACCGCCTCGGCAAGCGCTGACTCGTAGAACCGGTGCATCACGAGTCTCGCTCGTCGCCAAAAGTAGTGATTACGTAGAGAAATAAATTGCGGTGTACAAATGGTCGCTGGTTTGCTTAGTGCAATTTCAAGCTTCATAGCTCCTCAATATTTTAGTAAAGAAAGAGGAGGCATTACTTTTGGAACAACCGTCGTACTTCATTCATGCTTAGTCCTCCTGATCATCACTACACTTATTTTACTCGTAGAACTAGCTAGCACTTGGCTTCTGAGCACACGTGCAGTAGAGATTATTCGCTTCAGCTTCGGAGCACGATTGGGTGTAAATATTAGGCAGTCAAACAATATAAGCAAAATTTGAAGAAGTTAAATATTACCAGGAGTTCAATACGGTCTATGATTAAAAAGAAGGCCGGGGCAGGCGTTCCTAGGAATAGGTAAGGTGTACATAAGCTTTGGAGAATTGTGGGAATAGAATACAGCTTCCCTAACAGCCCGTTTGGCCGTCCCAGAAGGAGTTTAATGATGATGCTTGGCTTCTGGAGCAGTGAAGAATTCTACTGAAGACACCTGGAACTGACTTGATAAGAAGAATTATTGACATTTGTTTGAAGCAACGTCACATGGCAGCAATAAGGTTTTCATCCAATGATCATAATTTTTGGTCAATTTTGAATCCAGGTAATATTGAATGATTTCTGATACATCCAGGTCGACGTTTTTCCCTTAATAACTACAGCAGAATTTTGTAAATGAAGTTCAAGTTGCTTCTTAAGTTGCAGCTCACGTACGATTGACCACTTATGGCGTTGACGTTAAGGTTCCAACGTTTATTACGCAAAAAAAATCCCGATATGTCGCTATCGTACACGTGGTTCATCTACTCAGTGAGCTGACGACGAGATTTATCAGTGCATTGCGTGGTTTTAAGCTCATCATCTGCCTCGTTTGCCATACGTATAATGCCGGGGACACACTGGGCATTTGCACACACAACTTGATGCAAAAATGCGAGACTCGGACGTTATTTATACCACGGTATCTATGCTACCGATTTTAAAAGTATGTATCGAAACTGCCGGCGGGCTGCTCATCCCAGCAACAAGTTACACGCAGAAATGCATATGTGGCCCCGCAGTAGAGGTATTGTCTAGAGCAAGTTACTCACACGACAGCTAGGGGATTATTTTGGTATATTTTTAAACGTAACGGCGCCGGTTGGTAAGCAGTACACTAAATGTTTAAAAAAAAATTGCTTAGAGTAATGAATTGTGTAGCAAAGAACCCGAGGCGATAATTACACGTAGATGTTAGATTCGTAGTAGCTCGCTTTCTGCTAAGCCCAATGATCGATAATCACTACCCACTCACTATGATATGTCAGTGACAGAATGAAGTGTAGGTACGTGGTACCATGGGTAGCACTCATAGTGCCATGGTTGGCACTCACAGTGCCCTGGGTGGTACTCATAGTGGAATGGGTGGCACTCATAGTGCCATGGGTGGCACTCATAGTGTCATGGGATGGGGGCACTCATAGTGCCATGGGTGGCACTCATATTGCCATGGGTGGCACTCATAGTGCCAAGGGTGGCACTCATAGTGTCATGGGTGGCACTCATAGTGCCATGGGTGGCACTCATAGTGCCATGGGTGGCACTCATAGTGCCATGGGTGGCACTCATAGTGCCATGGGTGGCACTCATAGTGCCATGGGTGCCACTGGTGCCACTTTATGTACAAGGGCGCTTACATGTTAGACATTGTGGCCTGCATGAGGGCCAGCGGTGACTTATTTCCATAGTGCATTCAACGCACTTATAGACAGTTATTCGAGTTGAAGAAATGCTTCGGTATTTCAAGTCTATATGCAATACTTTACTATTTTGGGACGTGAGGCGTTCGCGCAAATTAGGATATGCTTGCGTGCAGAGACCATTCTAAGTTCATACACATCTATCAATTCAGTTGTCAGACTCTTCGGAAGCGATAATAGAATGATGAATATTTATTCGCTTGAAGTCTTACAAAAAATATCTGTCTTCAGGGTAAAAATTTTGAAATTCACGCCACCGCTCCGGCCCAAGACACGTCCAATTGAAGCGCTGCTGCTGAGTGCTGTTTTGTGTCAACAATTCTGCCGCTGGGGCAGAGCGCTGACGAATACATAATTAATTGGCTACCACGTGTTTATCTTTTGTGCGGACAAACCATAGGTAGAAAAATTCAAAATCGATCGATTTTCATGAATGATGAAATGCCCTAAACTCTTTAGTTTTCGAGTTATAATGACTTAAAGAAATTTAAAGCTTCAAATAGGATACTACGTGCGCGGCCTTGTAAGCACTAATTTGGATATTTCAGCACGTTTCCGGCCCCACCAAAGCAGTTTATAAATTATGTTTACGATTAAAACTGCAGGCTTTTTATGGTTAGGAAAAATATCCGCAACTTTAAAGTTAGCGTTTAACGTAATCACACTACTGTATGGCGGACACTACGTGGTCGGAGTTTACATCCATGTCGTATAATGAAAAAATATGCTAGTGTTGCTGCACCAGACTTAGGACCTCGTGTACAATTTTCAGAATTGTTCATAGAGCAGCAAACAAGGGATCCCAACTTCTTCAAGCTGATTCTGTTCACAGATGAAACGTATATTACTTGCTTTGGTGATTTTAACATTCACAATAATTATCATTGGGTTCAAGCTTAATAATCCTCGCGTCATTCGCCCAAATAATCATCAACATCGGTACAGTGTAAACGCATGGGCAGGAATGTGGCGGAAAAACGTGCTGAATTATCAAAAGTGGCGCTAAAATTGGCACGCACGTAGTATCCTACTTAAGGCTTTAAATTTCTTCAAGTCAATATAACTCGAAATTCAAAAAGTTTTGGGCATTTTATTGGTCATGAAAATCGATTTATAATGAGTTTTTTTCTACTTATGGTTAAAAATTGTCTGCGCATAAAAAACAGCCTGTATAGAACTGTATTTTGACATTTGAACTAAATACAAACGTTTCTTTCGTCGATAACGTATCAACTCCATAGGGAGGACGATATAATTGCCTGTACGTGCGTCAGTCGACTCTGGCTCCCTGTCTGAACTGAAAAATATTTTTTTTTCTAATTCCCAGGATCCAGGGAATTCCGCAAATTTTTCTTTAAGCAGCCCAGGATGATGAGATTGTCATTTAGTGCGGAACTGAGGACTCAACACGGCAGGCAGTTACCAATACACTATTGAAAGGGAAACATCGCCGGCGTCGAACGAGACAGACTTCCGTTTCCTAGTTGAATTTGGGGTAAGCAATTTCGCATTCTGATGTTTCGATGCTTTGCAGTTCTGAAAAAAAAAAAATTTTTTTAGTTCTTGCAGAGCGTTGAGAATACCTGAGGTGTCACTGCCGAATTATACTAAACATTCTAGGCTGGAGTTGCCGGGAACTTCAGGTAAATTCTTTGGCTTCCCTATTTTTAATTAAGCTTCAGACTTTACCCTTGAAGCGATTACCTCTGTAGTGGCGGGAGACTCAATCTCGCGCAGTTAAATTGAGTTTTCGGCCGTCTTACGCGTAATCAGGTTGTCACTGACACCTACACCGTGATTTAGAGTTACGAAACCAGCGCTCCTGTGTTGGGAATTGGCCTGTATCTGCCAGCTCTGTATCTATGCAAACCAAGTAGGCTAAGGTAAGCTCAACTTTCCTGGCCAATTGACGACACCTTTATTTGGCTGCGTAAAATAATAAATGCGTAGAAAAATAAAAACACTGAGTAGCAAGCGACGAGTTCTCTTGTGTAGTATTGATTATTGATGTCAGTGTTTATGACTTCGGTTACTCGTATCGTTTCATCATCAGCACTTGTAAGTTTATGGCTGATGATATCACAGCGTAGCATTGGGGCCAGCGACACACAAGTACATCGTGAGGACAATATATTTAGGAGCTGTCTGCCTGTAGCACCTGGAGATATCAATTGATCACTCTCACAACAATAGGCTAACTGTAGGTGGGAGGCTGAATTATAGATCTGTTAGTATTAGAGGTGTCATATGAAGAACGTACCTCTATTATGCTGTGAATGTTAATGTATCACAACTGTCATCGAGTATATTTCTTGACCGAAATGAAGCTGAGTCGATCCTGTCATTGTATCTTTCAGGCCCCCGAAACGACCAACAACCGATTGACTGCACGGTGATAACGCGGGGGTCAACGAATTTTACTCCAACAATTCATAATTCATTGCTGAAATTATTGTCGTCGATGCAACACGGTCAAGTTGAAATAGCATTAAAGAAATAAAATTATAGCCATTATGGTGGCCCATAAGGCAGCGATGTCCATTGCACCCATGGTCCCTAGCTGGTACACGCACGTACCCCCTGCCGGTGAACCACGGAACCCCTGCTGGTACACATATGGATCCCTTGTTGGTACCCGCACGGATCCCCTGCTGGTACACGGACGGACCACGAAGTAGTACTGGCATAGTACCTTTGCTGGTACACGCATCTATAGACCCCTGCTGATACACGCACATATCACCTGCTTATACACGCACGAACCCCCTGCTGGTACACGCACAGACCTCCTGTTGGTACACGCACGGATACCCTGCTGGAACACGCACGGACCTCCTGCTGGTACCCGCACGGACCTCCTACTAGTGCATACACAGACCCCCCCCCCCTGTCTGGTACACGTACGGACTCCCTGCTGGTACACGCACGGACCCTCGGCTGGTACACGCACGGACCCCTGTGCCAGTACACGCACGGACCCCTGTGCCAGTACACGCACGGACCTTTGCTGGTACAGTCACGGACCCCTGCTGGAACACGTACGAACCCCTGCTGGTGTACACACTGACCAGTAGGGGGTTTGTGCGTGTACCAGCAGGAGGTCAATCTGTGCATGTACCACCTGGGGGATGCGTGTGTGTACCAGCAGGGGTCCGTGCGCGTACCAGCAAAGGTCTGGGCGTGTACCATCCTAGGGTTCATGCGTGTGCCTGCACGAGATCCGTGCTTGTGCCAGCAGGGGTTTCACGCGTGTACCAACACTCTAGACTAGTCTGTGGAATAACTATACAGGTTCCAGCTAGGAGGTTAAACTGAATTACTTTACAATATATCTTCAATATAATGAAAACCAATGTGTATTTATTTTTATTTATCCAAGTTTTTTCGTCACGCTTCAAGAAAACATAGAGGCGAAACTTGGGCCACGTTGCAGACGACGGCAAATGTATATAGGCAACCTATATTTGAATGCACTTCTTGCATTGCTGAAATTTAAATCGCAGCACTGAAGATATCTGATGCTTCCCTTAGTGTCTTCCCATGAGATGTTTACGTTGCAATAATTGCTCTTCCAACTTTATTCCACTCATTGACGAACCAGCTTTCTGCCAAGCAAAAACCATTGGATATACATGATATCCTGCCGTATTCACGATACCAAATGGAACCTATTATTTGAGTGTTGCTGAAGTGCCTGCAAAAAGCAATTAATTTTTCTCTTTGTCGGAGAGAGAAAAGAAGAATTTGGATGCTATGAAGTTTTGAAGCCGTGGCCGTTTATCCCTGTTGTTTTAAGTTGGCATTCGTAATGACGGAGGTTTGATCATTGAAGAACAGCCAGGACAAATTCTCCGCTGTCAGTCAATAATATTATTCTGTTTGAAGCTCCGTCCGTCACTACGTCTGCACGCTACGCGTTTCAGTATTAGATAGGGAAAATTCAACCTGCGAGGAGCTCTGATTTTGGCTGGAATGAATTTCAACCAAAGCTGCACTTTTTCCGTTTCTTAAAAAAAGTTTCCAGCCATGTTTGAAATGAAGGTAATGTTCATTTTACTCACAACATACGTAAGAATATTCACCTCATATAATATTCACTTAGCAGGTGTGTCAGTACAATCCATAGCTGATAAAATTCGTAGCAAGGATACGGTGCGAAGCGAGAGGTTTCAAACTGCTTCATTCTAAACAATTTTTTTTAGTGGAAGCCCTATTTTTGAAATAATAAAATTCTGATATAATAAAACGCTACGCGTGTTTATTTATTTAGAGTCCGCTCTTAAGGAAAAAGATAAGCGGAAAATAGGCCAGGTTGCAGATTTTGTAATTAAGTTCCGTCTTCACAGAGTTCGATGTCCAAGTTGCAGAAAATGGCGAAAGTTCATCCTTTTCCCTTTATCTGAATGCACTTTTCACTTGGAACACTTCTTGAAATCGGAACAATATATATGCAGCTTCTGGAGTCCGATTCTATAATTTTGCTCTCTCAGGTCACAACGTAAAAATTTGGCAGATGATCGACGGAACACTCACGACGGGCAGTACAATAATTAATTCTCGGGCAGTAGACAACAATTTCTTATGAGAGAGTAGATTTTGCTTCACAGGCCGAAACTTAAGCATTTCAGTGAAACAGATAGTTAAGTATGGAAGACAGTATTATGGATACGGTGCTTTCACATAGCATATAAGCTGACCAGAGGGGCTTTCAAGTTTATTGCAGTGTTTTACTTACGATTTTATTCTGAAAGAAGCACGTTTAATTCAGAAAGAGGATAGGGAACGTAAAAGAAGAACGAGAGTACTAAAGCCTCAAGAAGGAAAAGAGGTGAAGCACCTATGTGCGGCACAGTGACAAGAAAGACTTGAAGCAGAAAGGTTACGAAGGGGAATAATTAAGAGCTGCTGATAAGCGAGAGTGGGATAATGTGGAAACGGCAATGTAGAGAAGAGTGCAAACATCTCGATTATTGCGTGAATTTTTTCACGCACGGGTTCACTAGTCACCTTATAAAAAGCGTTAAAGACAACAAGAATCAGTTATTGAAGAAAATAGCTGAATTTGTTTTATTTTGTTGTCTAGTTATCGCCAGAGGTTGGCATCTACGATTATGTAACGATGGTACGATAGCAAAATCGATGGTACGATGGCCACCGCCATCGTAAGAATGATGGCGATGGCAATACCATCGCTCCATCGGCATAGGATCCAAGAGTCGCCAATTATCATCGGCGATGAACTACGATGCAATAACCGTCGGCGATGGCCATCGTAGGGCGTCACAATCGGCGATGAACCATCGCAATAACACATTTTAAAAATGCAAAAATCTCAGATCACAAACATCGAATAAAAGCAGCATCTCTTATAACTTCAGCCAGTGATTTTCAAATCAGTAATACTATTCCTAGCTGATAAATGGTGCGAAATGTATTAAAATAAACTTCCCAGTCTGAAATTATGGTTGTCATTATAGTAGAATATAGTGGTGTATGAGAGATTAAAGTTGATTATGGATGATGAAACAAAATGGTAGATATGTCGACTATAACATAACGTTGATTTTAGTATATTTAGGTCGATATTGGTGGAGACAATATTGGTTGTTTAAGGTTTGTCAGGAAACGAAGGTGAATGGTAGTACATGGATGTTTGACGACTATATATGGTAGATGGTAGTACATGAATGTTTAAAGACTATATATGGTAGAGCATATGCTAGAGCATAACTATGGTAGCTTATCAACGGATTTCCGTACATACGATCATGAGGGGAGTTCGTCCCATTATATGGGGCAGAATGTGTATGGATTGCCATGGATTTTAATAATATGGCTAGAATTCCCAACATTATCGATCAACATAATATTGTATGACTATAAGTTTGAATGCGAAAATTCTAAAAATTAATATCATAGTGCAAAATTTGCGCATATTTTCAGTCTTTTCTTTCCTGTCGATAAAATGTAGAAATTGCAGGGTATATATATGGACACTAACGGCCTTGAAATTACTTTTATCTATTATTTCTCGATTTTTTTTTACACTTAACCACTTTAGCGTAGTTACCCATTTTCTCCACATTTATTTTGTTGTATCCCTTTCTAAATAGTATTGCAATCTTTGATCAAATATTGCCATCTTTTTTTATGTTCATTCAGTTCATATCTGTAAAGATTTATCAAGAAATTATTCCCATTAGCTTTATGTGAAAGATGGTCACGTTTCATGAATTATTTAACCTTACGTACCCTGACAACGGGTGCGGCCGAAAATTATCAATCGAGTTGTGACTTCCTCTAAACTGGGTATAATAGTGCTATACCGACTTAGAGATAAAGAAGTTACATATAGACGTGAGTTAGCTGCACCGACTAGTTCAAGCCCCTGCTCTAGCATCGTTCTGAGGTTTAGAGCCATAAACCATTCTGAGCTGCAGGCCTAACACGCACGTATTAATTAAACTATTTTTTTTATAAGAAAGTAATCATCAGCAAACAAAGCAGGCATCGACTGCCTAATATGTCAACATTTAAAAAAGTTTATTTTGGTAGAATATAGTTGTATCATTCGCTAAACACAGTCGATTTTGGTCGTGAACGGTGTTTCTTACGGTTCACTATAGTAGATCATGGTCGTACAGCTAAAACCTTAGCTGTTGTAATTGGGTATTTGTGGTCGGGAATTATGATTGGCAATGTGGTCGAAGGTTGTGACATATCTTTACCATAATGCACCCCATAAATGGTTGAATATGGAGGATATTTCGATTATAAACAACCAAAGTCTCGACCATAATCATAGTTGTTCTACTATAATCACAACCATTATTTCCGACTTGGTTTGTAACCCCCTCTTTGTTTTAATGTTGCTGAAAAAAAATGAATGTTTGAAACTCGTAAGGCTGTTTTTCTGTAGTTTTAGCCTTATTTCATCGGCATCGGAAGTACAACTGATGACGATGCCCATCGTATGCCATCGCCAATGGCATGATTAGCCATTTCATCTGACCAATTCTTCCTCATAACACCTTCGCCGATGGAGAAAATGGCCATCGCCGATTGTTTGATACGATTTCCATCGGACCATCGCTATCGCCGATGGATTTTTGCAATGTTCCATCGTAACATCGTCGTTTTTCCGATGGCGAAGGTCGACACACCATCACCATCCTATAATCGGCGATGGCCATCGGGCTAGGCTCAGGTTATCGCAATAAATTTTTGAACAGAAAAATGATTGGCTGCGGCGAAGACTAGCCACGTCAGGTACACACACAAAAAAAAAAGTGCCAAGATTGTGAATGACTAAATTTTCTGACGACGTTGAGAAACACAGCTGCGAAAAGGCGTGTAAATATCGATGAACAACAAAGGAACAGTAACCTCCGAAGAGCTCATGCTTATTTTGTTTCTTGTCGTTTCTATGTCTGTACCAAGATACCTGCAAGTGTGAATCCTTTGCTGCAAAAAATTATTTGCGAGATCTACACTCAACATCTGAGTACGAAGATATATTGCAGGAAGTGTGTTACGATAGACGGGCTACGGTAAGCCCGCTGAACGCGAGAGTCTGAAAGCGGGAACGTTTCACATTCTCGGAGCTAATGGATCAGTGAGCGTGACAACATTTTATATCGATTGAAAATATTTGTAGTTAGACAATAAAACAAGAAAACTAGAGCACCCTGAAAGCACGCATACCTCCGCCCAGCAAAGAAACGTTAACGAAAACGTCAATTGGTTCTAAAGCTATGATTTCCTTTTTGTCAGCACTAAAATCGGGTCATTTTTGCCATGTGACAGTAAAAACAGCTTCTGTATTTTTTTTTGAAGATCCGTCCATAACTTTTCGAGTTATGTTCTGATCACCAACATTTGATCATATTGCCTTTTAACATTTCCAGTAAATTTCATCAAGATCCGATCATAATTTTTGAGTTGTCTTACTAACAAACACAAAATCAAACAGAGAGACAAACAAACAAACATAAATTTTACCCTTTACTCTTCGTGTTATACATACCTCACAACTCCTGTAAATTTCATATAAATCCGTTCATAACTTTTTGAGTTACTGTACTAAGAAAAAAAACGGCGAGACGAATAAACATACAAACGGCTGAATGGATCTGCACCGAAAGTTATGCATCTGTTACTCATATCATACCTAACAATCCCAGTAATTTTCGCAAAGACCTGTCTATAACATTTTGCATTATTTTGGTTACAGACAAAGAGATAAATACATAGACAGACAACCAAGCAGACAAACTCAACAAAAGCATAACCTCCATCGATCGCGAAGAAATTAAGAGAGAGATTCGACATTGAGCAAGAACCAGTCTCTGTAGCGGAATAACTGCCGTGGCTAGTCAGATTTTAAGCAGTTTTTGTGTGCCATAATTTAAGACGAGTCGAAGCCGCTCCTGTTGCAACTTCAGTGGAAGGGTATAGGGAGAAACGTTCCAGTGTTTTGAATCTCGTGTTGAGTAGACTTTGGATTAGATGGAGTTCGTCGGGGTTTCGTGACAGTTAGAACAGCTACATTAGTCAGACCAAAGTAAGTCATAATGTGGTAACTTAGGATTGTTGTATTTTAGAAGCTAAAAACATGAACTAACCGGCGAATTTCTGCGCGGCCCGCTAGTAAAGGCGCAGTTTAGACAGCAAAACTTTTAGCTTCCAAGCGATGGTTTCGACTTGCTGTTCTACTGTATCGTCTTCATAAGCGGGCACTTTTCCAAAGTACTGGAGAGACTTCAAATTGACTCAGGGGGGAAAAATCGGGCGGAAGCTGGAAGAAAGGCGCCCCGAGTACAGAGAGTTGGCAGCTATCAGGAAACTCTCCATAAACTTTTCACGTGTCTAATAAAGCAAAGTAAGGAGAGAATAGAGCTCCTATGGGCATCCCAGTGCGACTTTGCGTAGGGCGCATTAGGTGATTCCAACACTGGGCGACAGAATATTGCAGGCAAATCGAACAGTGGATACCGGGACATGCTGCTCTGCACGGCTTCGGCACGTCAGTGGCAGCCTGAGCCAAAATATAGCAAAAATCTACTGAATGATTGTCAGGAGCTATTGCATAATGTACGGTTACGTTTACTTCTACAGTTATGAAGTTCTGTATATTCGAAGAAGCACAGTATACTCCGAGAGTATGTATACTTCGCTAGCTTGGGCAATGTACAGTACATATATACTGTACTTCTTTCAAGCCTCGCCGCAGGGTAGCACACTAAAGCATTCCACTTTAAAGGATTTGTACCGGATATTGTAATGCACATGTAATGTATATTAGTAACCAGGGCCAAGATTTACCAACGTTACAATATTCTAAAGCTTATATATACAATGTTGTATTTTACAGCCACGATACAAGGTTGTAGTCTATCTGCCTTATGATTGTAAGTTACAGCTCACTACATCAGCCAATGAACGATCGCTTTTCGCGGTGGGCGTGGCTGCAACGGTGCCTCAACTACCACGAATTATCCGGCATGCGTGTTTTCAATCACAAGAATAGAAAACGAACCCTGTTTCAGGTGGACTATATTGAAAATTTTGAAATAACAATGACAACAGAAGTTAGAAAATGGATGTAACATTTATTTTACAGGTGTAGGTTTTATTAGGAACATAGATGAGAGCATTAGCAGATGCAATGAAGAACTTGCACACATATTAATGCGCATTTAATCAATTATCAGATTAACATATACATATATGAACTGATTGGAATATACATTGATACCCAGGTGTCTTCACAAATGAGTTTATATATGTGTGGGTGTGCGTGCATTAAATAATATATAAAGGTTTAACTTATTTTGACTCCACCTTGTAGTAAGAGTCTTGGCTCGTTTTTTGACGAGGTTTCCTCAGTAAGTCTATTCCCCTTTTCACTGACTGTAATTAATCGCTGCGTTCTGAATCAAAAGACGCTTATATTGATTACGAATGATTCAACGAAATTTTCTGCACAAGCACCTCCTAGTGTAGGCTTACGTACATATTAATGTAAGAGTAAATTAATGTACCGCAATTTTATTGCCTGAACGTATCGGTACTTATACAATAATGAGCGCACATATGATATGAACAAAAGTTCTGCACGAAGATACTTCAAGAAACGTACTATATGAGATATCTAAAAATTCCCAAGATTGACACTAGATGGTACGTCATACATCCTTTGTGAGTCAGTAGCTCTCCCTGTTTTGTGCTTGGCGATTCAATTGAGTTTTTACGACCATTTTCCTACTGTTGTCTGTTGCGTGACATGCAAAGTTAAAGATGACGGATTTTAGAGAGCAATTTTCCTTCATAAATTTCTATTTTCAATTAGAAAAGCACTTCACAAAAACAAGAAATTTGATTAAAGCTTTAGCGGGTGACGCTTTAGATCGTAGTCAAATAATCTTTGTTTAGAATGGCCGTGAACGGGCATAACAGCTGTTAATGTCGCTGCTTCCTGATGAAGCCGTCAATGCATAGTTCTGCCCTGACGTCCTGAGACGGTTGAGGTACGTAGAAGTGAAGAGAAGGCGTCCAGAGCAGCAGCACGCGTCCGATTGGTTTTTTGCTATTACAATGCGGGGCCCTATAGGGCGTTCATCGTCCGCGAGTTTCCGCCGCAACACTAAATGATAGTTGCAGTAGTTCCTGATCAGCAGTATTCACCCAATTTGGGGCCACGCAACTGTCTCAGTCGCCCCAACATGAAATATTTCAAAGTATTGAGGCGAATGAAGCTAAATGAAAAGTGTTACTAAAGAACCTCTTCTCACGAAAAAAAAAAAAAATCCAGGAAGCATTCAGCGCGTGGCAAAACCGCAGGGAGTGGGATGCACCAGTCCCAGCAATATGCTTTGATAATGACGGAAAATATGCGAAGAGTAGTGATTTTCCTGTTAACTTCACAGGGGTTCGGGGAATTTTATTACCTCTGCCAAGGAGGTCATGTTTTTAGTTATGCTAGTTAGTTATAGTTGGGAAGTATAAGCCTCCGTTTCAGAGTAGAACGATATCACAGAGGAAAGAACAAGGGACATATAGCATGCCAAGAGAAACGGGGAACCCATGCACGACGGTGTTCTCACACAGGATCAACGCGCACGGGAACAGCAAGTCTGGTAAGAAGAGGAAAAACAGAATAAAGCCTGGAGGTCATTTTCTTAACTAGTTTTCTTTAAGCTCGTTTGTCTGGCACCAAGATCACTCAAGAAGTTATGAGTGGATCTTCAGGAAATTTACAGGGTTTGTTAGGCATGTTAGGACAAACAGATAATTAACTTTTGGTGAAGATCCGTTCAACTGTTCGTTTGTTTGTTTGTTTGTTTGTCTGCGTCTGTCACAAAGTGTAAATGACCAATTTTTTGTGATGATTTGTTGGTCCATTTGTTTTTATGTTTGATTTCAAGTTTGCTAGACATATCACTCAATAAGTTATGAACGGATCTTCATGAACCTGACAGGAAATATTAGGAATGTTAAAAGACATAACTGACTAGATTTTAATGATGACCGGTTCGTCTATTTTTGTGTGTGACAATTTTTTCCTGTTTGTCAGAATGTTTGTCTTCAACGTAACTCAAAAATTGAATAATAGATCTTCATAAAATATGTAGAAATTGTTATAAAATAATGTTGAAAGGCACAAATGTCAAAATTTTATCTGTTTGTGTGTCTATTTGACTAATGTCATATAACTCAAAAAGTTACTGACGCATATTCAAGAAAATCACAAAACCCGTTGTTACTGTCAGAAAGGTCATAAAGATTAATGACCATATTTTTATGGTGTCAAAGAGGAAATGATAGTTTCAGAACCATTATAATTATTTTGTTAACGTTGCCTTGTATGACAGAGGCATGCGGATAACGCTCTCTCAAACGAAAGTTTAATGTTGCGCTTCGTAAACTTTTGGTTAGCACCTCGTATATTGGTATACGTATATATCCATTCGCTTATACATATATCTACACGGTTGTTCATTGACACACAAACACACTGATATACAAGTAAAATGGCGGCGCCATCGGAGACATTCACCAGCATCGCTAAAGCCAAGTAAAGAAAGATCTTCCGAGAGCGAGAAGACGATCAATTTCCGAAGTTCATAATTGACTACGGTAGACGTCAGTGACGCTTCAAAGAGTTTCTAATCACCCTGACAAAAATAAATTATTGAGCGCGTACTTTTTTTAGCGAGCAAAGGGAGTAATTTCTTGTGAGTTTCTTTTAAAATTATGCAAAAGAGTAGCATGGAATCTCATCAGGTGCCTAGCTGAAGGCTCATGCATGGATTATCAGCGAGGCATCGGAGGCTCGACTTGCCAGCACCGTAGACTATTATTTTCATAAAATATCCCATACAAGGAAATCTTGAGTTTGTCAAACAAATACAAAGAGAAAAAACTTGTATCTCTTGAATTTACTCATATAAAGATCCACACAAAAATTCTGTGAGAAGATTAAGTGATATAATTTATCCAGATCTCAATCTACATAAAGCTGTTTTTCATTTTATTGCATCTCTAGCGTTGCTACTTCAAAAACTATTGAATAAATCCAGCTCATTTCTATATTACAGCATAAAGGCTACGAGGCACTGCTTGAACAGCACCATTCACGCTTCACAGACGATGTCAAAGCTGTTACAAAAAGGCGAGACTTTGAAGAGGATAGGATTCCAGGATACACTAGATGATGGAGTCCATGGAGTAAGTGTCAGGACTTGAGGTGGCATTTCTTTCTTGGACGAAAATTTTGCTACATTGCTGACCTGTTGGCATTGTGAGTAGGAACTCCATCTTGCTGAAAGAGAAACGGCCATCGGTGAACAAGAGACGACCATCGTTGAACAATTAATGGTTCAAATTCTTTGCCACAGTCTCAATGACAAGTTCTTTACAACTC
Source organism: Parhyale hawaiensis (assembly GCA_001587735.2). Classification (NCBI taxonomy): domain Eukaryota; kingdom Metazoa; phylum Arthropoda; class Malacostraca; order Amphipoda; family Hyalidae; genus Parhyale; species Parhyale hawaiensis. The sequence goes on along the minus strand of LQNS02278143.1, from coordinate 2,932,163 downwards.
GCAGCTATGATGTTCACTCCTTTTACAACAAAATTCTAAGCCCCAATTAACTAACTTAACGTCTCCGAGCTTCATAAATCTGCAATAATTGTGTTTGCACGCTCTGAGAGAAGCCAGCCGTGCTGGAAACGCACGTGAATGCGTGCCGAAAACATGTCCCAAAGCCTGCACACAAACGCGTGCACTAATTGCACACATAGGCGTGCTTTAGAACCTCAAATCGGATGCATGCTACGGGCAGTGAGCCCTCGCGCATCTCTGGCCGAGCAGTTTGGAAAAACAAGATGCAGTTTGTTGCCCGTGATATCTATTCTTACTTAAAAATAAGAACCAGAATTATAGAACATAAGGTCATATTTACTAAATCAATTAAACCACATTAAAATAAGAACGTTGAATAATAAAAGGTAACCGTTTGTTGGCTTCGCCCATCATCAGTACTCTGTAAAGTCAAAGTTATAACAATTACAAATTAAAATCTAATATCTAAAAATACATATGAATTCATAGAACAAGACACCTAATGATTAACTATAAAAAGTGGATGAGCACTATTCTGGTCATTTAAAATCGGTTTCAGTCTAAAGATATAAAGCGATTCAATTATTCTAAGGTCAGAGCTATTGCACGTAGTAAGCGTTTCGAAGTTTTCTAATCGGACTCTGGAGCCGCAAACCTCAACGTGCTGTCGCACGGATGAAAATGGAGGATGGTCTAGGATGTTACCGGTACGACAGCTTCTCCCAGCGTGTTCAGAAGATCTCTTAAAAAGTGTACGGGAAGTGGAACCCAAGTACGAAGATGAACATAGTTCACAACTGTATTTATTTACAAGAGATCCCTGAAGGCCACGGGAAAGTGCGTCTTAGTACCGGAACAGTGAACCAATAGTATATTTATTTGACAAAATTATTTTGAAGTCTAAGTCAGAGAAATATTCAGATAAAAGCCTGGATAATAATTAATTACGTAATTTTTCCGACTGTCCCCCAAAAAACGGCATGACAAAGAAATACCTATTCCTGGATGGCAACTCGTTGGTGTTAGGTTGGTAACGGACGGCGAGAAACTTTTTAATGTGTGAATGAATCAAATTAGTTGGGTAACCGTTCTGGCGGAAAAAGCTGACAAGGAATTGAAATTCTCAATGCAAATTCAGGAAGTTTGACGATATTTTGAAAGCACGTGAGAGCAGAGTTTTGATACTGTTGGTTTTGAATATTCGGGGTGTAAAACTAGAAAAAACTTTTTCCCAAACCTGTAAAAGTTATCTTGCGGTAAACTGAAGTTTCAAATTGCTCGCCGTTCCTTGAGACTAAAACATCCAAAAAAGACAATGTTCCATTTGTCTCACAATCCATTGTAAATTTTATATTGACATGCTTGCTATTGAGATAATCCCTGAGGAGTGAGAGAACAATAAAAATGTGTCGTCAACATAACGCTTGTACAGGACAGGGCGGAAATCAGGAGGGCAGTCTTGTAGCCAGTACTTTTCATGATAACACAGGAATACGTTCGCAAACGTGGGGCCTAATGGGAGACCTATCCCGACGCCGTCAGTTTGTTTATATAGTTTGCCGTCAAATATAAAAATGAACTAAGACCAGAGTGTTCAAATAAGGTTTTAAAACATGAACGACCTAAACCAATGACAGTCGATACAGGGTCCTCAAAAAATGTTGTAAAATAATGTCTACAGTTTCATTAAGCGGAATATAACTGAAAAAGATTTTCTCCATCGAATGAGGCCATAAAATATCGCTGAGCATTGCTAAAAGAGCGTATACAATCAACAAACTTATATGAGTTTTCAATGGTATAATCCCTGACTGTTAGAGGTGACAAAATAGGGACTAAAAATTTTGAAAGTTTGTAGCTGGCAGCATTATAAGAGGCAACGATGGGACGGAACTGAAATGTTATAGAGAAGTTGGGTTTATGAATTTTGGGCAAACCATACAAGATTCCGGGTCCAGATCGTGACACATAAAGCTCTTTGTAGTGGTCTTCACTAAGTACGTTCATATTTTTCAATTTTGTTAAGAAATTATTGATTTTAGCTTCAATTTTCATCACATATTTCTGCACCGGTTCTAGTATTGGGGTAAATTATGCACTCTCGCTAATTATGCTGAGCATGCTTCTGAGGTAATCTTCTCTGTCCAATAGTACAACACCCTTGCCTTTGTCAGGCTTACACACTGCCCGATCCTTGTTGGAAGACAGGTCTCTCAACAGCTTAACATCATGCTTGGGGAATATCGCGGAGAATATCTTATACGGTTTTATTTTACAGCATTTTCTTCAGGACCCTGTATCGACTGTCACTGGCTTAGGTCGTTCATGTTTTAAAACCTTATTTGAATACTCTGTTCTTAATTCTTTTTTATATTTGACGGCAAACTATGTAAACAAACTGACGGCATAGGGATGGGTTTCTCATTAGGCCCCACGTTTGCGAACGTATTCATGTGTTATCATGAAAAGTACTGGCTACAAGACTGCCCTCGTATTTCTGCCCTGTCCTGTACACGAGTTATGTTGACGACACATTTATATTGTTCTCTCATCCGGCTAAAATTTTTGGATTATCTCAATAGCTAGCATGTCAATATAAAATTTACAATGGATTGTGAGACAAATGGAACATTGCGTTTTTTGGATGTATTGGTCTCAAGCAACGGCGAGCAATTTGAAACTTCAGTTTACCGTAAGACAACTTTTACAGGTTTGGGAAAAAGTTTTTTTAGTTTTACACCCTGAATATTCAAAATCAACAGTATCAAAACTCTGCTCTCACGTGCTTTCAAAATATCGCCAAACTTCCTGAATTTGTACTCAGAATTTCAATTCTGTGTCAGCTATTTCCGCCAGAATGGTCGCCCGACTAATTTGGTTTATTCACACATTAAAAAATTTCTCGCCGTCCGTTACCAGCGTAACACCAACGAGTTGCCATCCAGGAATCGATTTTTCTTTGTCATGCCGTTTTTTGGGGTACAGTCGGAAAATTTACATAATGAATTATCCAGGCTTTTATCTGATTATTTCCATAACTTATACTTGAAAATAAATTTGTCAAATAAATATATTATTGGTTCACTGTTCCGGTACAATGACGCACTTCCCCGTGGCCTTCAGGGATCTCTTGTAAATAAATATAGTTGTGAACTATGTTCATCTTCGTACGTGGGTTCTACTTCCCGTACACTTTTTAAGAGATCTTCTGAACACGCTGGGAGAAGCTGCCGTGAGGTAGGTTAAATGCACGCCTAAGCATGCTCATACAGCAGGGTGATAGCGTATTCTAGAGCTTACAGCATGTTTGTAAAAGCCAGGATTTTTTTGAGTGCACAATCAACTTTTTGGCTGAGTCTATTCTCTTTATCATCTTCTTCTACTGCTCAGATATCTCCATAATTGTGACGCAATGTCAGTAGCTCATCGAAAGTCGTATCATAATTCTTCTCTGCTCTCTGTTAATGGGCTTGTGGGCCCGTCATCTGCCAGCTATCTAATCTAAAACAGGACGAGTCTTGATCTTTGAAGACATACCCGTTCAGGCCATCACCAATGAGGATATTGTGATCGGTCGATATTTCTACCGAGCTCTGGGCTCAATTTACGTTGATTTTTTTCTTCAACAACCGTGTCAAATCGGCTGTAGTGAGTTTGTTGCAAAGCGATGAGCTCTTCTTCTGTGAACAGCACAGTTTCCAAGGCGTGAATAACACAAGCCGATAAAGCAGTACACGTCTTCTTGCAAGCCTTTCCTTTATCGAAAGAATTGTGAGGCTGTGAGCGTGCCTGCATTTCAGAAGAATAATTTTCAAGTCGTTTTTTCAATTTACCTTCTTAATTCTCTGAAACCTTCGGCTCTGCAGTCATCTTTCGCATGGAGCAACTTGGATTCTGGACGTGACAATTTCCTTGAGCGCAGAAGTCCCGATTGACCTGGTATATGTCCAGTTCTTATAAAATTTTGAATTCACCCGACACCCCTGATTCGTCAAATAGTTTGATAATTGAATACTCATTTTTTTCCCCCAAAACAGAAAATTCAGAAATTCTACTACAATATTAGCAGCATTGCGTAGCTCATTATTGCTGAACGTTCCCCTTTTTTTCATTCTTATATTGTTTCAAACTATGCACTTTGTTTCATGTTTGAAAAAAAAAAGAAATACTGAATGTAAAATGAGAAAAATAGGTCTCTACTATGTCGTAAAGAGATATTAAAATTACTCATATTATGGCTAATATAGCTTTGAAAACGTAACAATCTTCGGATTCGCCCCATATCCTTGTCTGGGGTTGTTGAAGTGGGAAAATATGACTGTAGCGTGTTAGCAATACTGTACAACTGTAGTTAGTAGGAAAGTGGAAAAGCACATTTTAGCAGGACTGTACTACTGCGTTTACTAGAAAATTTGAATTACCCTGAGTAAATAAAATAAGCTCACCCAACGATTGAAGTGTTTTTACATGCATATTTAGCTCCCAATATAGTTAATGCGCATTTTATCAACAGCCACGGGTCAAATAGCCATGAATACGCAAACTTTCATGGGTACTTGATTTGAGAGTCTCGCGGAAGTGCCGCCAGAGAGGAAAACATGAAACTTGAGACGTCAAGAAACATATGGAATACAAATGCACGGAATATCTACAGTATGTGCCTGAGAAAAGCAAGAAATGATGAGAACAGAATAAAGAAATGCATGCAGTCAGTAATAGATAATGAAGTTGGTAGGAACCGAAGAGGACACCGAAAGTTAAGTGTTAAGGGAGCTAAGGATACTCCCAGTGGCGAGTAACTTTCTATTTGTATGCGGCAGGGTTTCCCAACACTAGAGACAGTTTTCCAGGGACATAATCATATTATAATTGTGCTTGATTCTCCATACGTTCTTTCTTTAGTTTGCATATTCCTGCGTTAGTACGACCTTTACGCTCTCGGTTGTGGATACAGTAAAATTAGGACGTCTTGGGTACCTCCCCGAGATAGAAAAACTGGAGCCAAGTTTTCATTACCTTCAGTTGCTACTGCTCGCAGATCGCAAATAGAAAATTTGCTGTTTGACTTGGAACATACTGTACAGTATTTCCGTGCTTCGTATGTATGATACCAGAATACGATATTACTGAAAACACTGCTTTCGCTCTCTGAAATATCTACAGGTCCCGGCTACTTTTAGCTCTCTTCCAACTCTTTAGTCATCGCGCGAGATCATCGAAGTTTGGTAGGGTTGGAGCTGTCTTTACAAAGCTGGTATCCTGTCATACGATCTCGTGATGTGAGCTAATCCATGACGACGTGTCGCAAGTCTTCTGCGAATAAGGAAAGAGAAGTAACTCCTGTCTACATTAGTTCCTTTATAAAAACTAGAGCACTCTGAAACCGCATACCTCCGACAAGCGAGGCAACGGTGGCAGAAAATTCAAATTGGCTCTGGAACCATAATTTTCTTTGTATAAACTTCAAAATAATATCATTCGTGCCTTTGAATAGTAATAACATCTTGTGCAATTTTCTTGAAGATCTGTTCATAACTTTTTGAGTTATACTGCTAACAAACGTTATGATAAACATAAGTCAAAACATACAAACGAACAAACCGACCTGCACCAAAATTTAATCATTTATGTCTGTTAACATTACTAACAAAGTCTATAAATTTCATAATGATCCATTCATTATTTTTTTAGTTATTGTGCTAACAAGCATAAAATTAATAACAGTGACAAACGAACAAAGATACATACGGATCATTAACAAAATTTGGTCATTTACTCTTTGTTATATACCTAACAACTCATGTCAATTTCATCAAAATCCATCCATAACTTATGGCATTGAGAAATGAGAAAGAAGAAGACAAACAAACAAACAAACGAATGGACATATCTTTACCAAAAGTTAATCATCTGTTCCTCCTAACATACGTAACAATCCCTGCAAATTTCGTCCAAATCGGTTTATAACTTTTTGAGTTATCTCGTTGACAAACAGACAAATAGACAGGCATACAATAAAACATGACGAAAACATAAGCTCGTTGGCGGAGTTAATTATGAAACCAGACAGTGACTTCTAACTAAAGTTACATTCATAAAGCGCAAACTTCCGCCAAGCAACACATCGTAAACAAAAGGAAGACCGAGACAAACTAACAAAGCGACAGACGGATCATCAGTTGTAGATTCACCCCTAACTTCAGAGTCATGTAGCCAACAGATGAGCAGACAGGCCGACAAAGAGACATGCTAACGGATCATCATCATTAACCATATTCCTTGAGGCATTTTTATCACTTCCTGTAAATTTCATGAAGATCCTTCCATAAAGTTTTGCAATGTGTTGTGAAAGACGGAGAGACAAACTCCGTCAAAAACATACCCTTATGGGCCGAAGTAATGAAAAGAAAAGAGAAAAAATATATAAGGGATAGGAAATCCGGTTTGCTGAAACAAGAGATGGATATTAATGAAGCTGGCCAAGTGTGCTTTAGTTTATGCCGTGCATTTATTGCATAGCTATTTTAAGATAATAAAAAACACGAATAGTTATTGATTACCGTTGAATTTCATTGGGTTTCGCTACTGAATACGCAAGCAAAAGAGATGAGAGAGAAAAATTCGTGTAACACTTTGAAAGGAAGCGTAAATTTGAGCAACAGCTATAATATAAACTGAGCTATATGACAAGAACTATACAAACAAAAGAAACTTTCGAGACTACAGTGGAGATAGAAAATGCACAGGAGGAATGAAAACCCAATAAACAAAATAATTCTGAATCCATCATTGATGAGATGGATGTATGAGATGAATGTTAATTTCTATACGAAGAATAAAATGATATAACGAGGCTTTGTTCCCCACATCTGCAGAACTATTTCTCGTTGAAAATGGGAATACTTTGCATCAGACAAGCTTACCTCATCCATAGGTAAAATAAGAGAGAAAATATAAATCAACGAGCTCAATAGACCTCATACCATATGACGCATTTACAAAGTACAATGGCGTAACGAGAGTTAGCATGAAATTGAATTTTAGTAATCATTGATTAAAATAAAAGACTATTATACTGAATAGTTTGAGCCTTCCTCTCCCCAAAAAACGCGTTCTACCAGAGTAAAATAGAAGAGACGTACGTATGTCCATAGATATGTGGAATGTATACACGACGGTGATTCCATATAGGGGATCAACAGAAAGTTGGCAAAGACAAGTAAGAGGGGAAGAAATCACCCTCATTACAAAATGAAAGTGCAAGGAAGTAAAGTAGGCCCAAAGAAAGATGTCCAGTGGGCCTAACTACGGCTATGGTAACCTATATGTTCACCTTTGGGGTACTGCTTCCACCACAAGTAAAAATTGCAAACTCGGTGTACTGAAGGTACTGAAAGAAGGTGTATTATAGATGAGATGCTTGGGTTTCGGTAACACAAGGTGTTAAATGCTTTGTGATGGTGGGGAAGTTGTAGAAGTTTAAAACTGCCTGTTGTTTTTCCGGACAGTTAATCAAATGTGCAAGATGAAGCCGTGGCTGCGGTATGGTAGCCGAATTAATCGAGTTGGCTACCCGACTTCCAGGTGGATGAGATTTTGCAAGAATCGTATGTCAAACAAGGTGCATTGGGCTTAAACTTAGTGTATAACAGCACTGACGAGATGTAGTGCCCTTAGAAAAGAGTAAGCAATAGATAACCGTGAAATTTCCACGGGACCGGCTTGCGAATTGACATTTTGGGAAAAAATGTATATATAATATATATGGCTATGTAGATTTAGTTGTGAGTTACACCTTATATCCTGTGCAGTTCATCATGCGACTGCGCAAAACTTAAACATCCGATATAGCCGGCTAGATGTTCAATGAGAAACATTGACATAATTGATTGATCGAATGTTCCCTAATCCTATTGATACCATATATGATATTGAAATACACTAAGCTGCTTAACCTATAGTAATCATTTCAGACTGCTAGTACAAAGACTACGCAATGGAGCAGTCAGATGTTCAGCAATATGTGAACTTGTCGTGAGAGGCACAGTCCAGCCTAGATTGCAAAATCCTTCCAGTAACGTAGACAGAGGGCTTACGACGGTGTACGCGTTTTGACGTAACTCTCCCAGATTGCTGAGCTATCCACAGACCCCATAATTAAAGATGAAGCTCGCAAATTCCGCTCCTTGGCTAGTCTCAAAAGAAGCATTGAAACCAATTGGACTCTTTCAATGTCAACATTGGCTAAAAAGAGATTTCTTAGCATCCCTACAGTTCACCGGGCAGTAAAAGACATTGCTATGTCCTCTTATGTCCAAGGTTGAAAGTATCTCCTAACTGATAAGATGAAAACTGTTCGTTAGGGAAGGGGTGTTGTGTCAAGGTAGGGAAATGAATACCGAATCGTACTCTAACGTCTTGTAAGCGGACCCATAAAATTAATCATTCCATGATCGAAAGTCAAAGCTTCATATACGAAGTTTATCTTCCAACAGGACTCTTCTCCCGCCGATACAGAGCGAATGACTTTGAAATTAGTAGAGATGTTCGAAATATAATTTTGGAAAACATTTGACATTCAAACTGGTCAGATCTACACTAATTAGATCATTATTTCTGGTCGACAATGAGGCCGAAGCATGTGCTATACTCTGTCCATTTTATCAAGGCATTTTGGGCGTGATCTAATTCTCTATAGCGTTGCCAATTCTATGGGCATATCTGAGATTATATTCGGCCCATATCTTAGCCCCGCTCACTACCAGCACATAGAAAAGCTTAGAAATGCCCATAAGATTTCTCTATGTGCTGGTAGTGGGCGTGGCTAAGATATGGGCCGAATAAAATCATAGAAATGCCCATGGAATTGTCAACGCTGAAGAGGAATTAGACCACGCCCAAATTGCCTTGATGAAATAGACAAATTACAGGCCCCGCAACTCTGCTACAATCCTCAAAAAAGGATATCAAGAAAGCCATGCGGTCATTGGAAAAGAACACAAGTAATTGGGGCTGCGTCCAAATTTCCAAAGTGTGTAGAAGCTGTTATTTTAACTGAAGGTGCTCATATTGAATAAAACTTGTATTCTTATAACTTTATTAAAAAACTGTAAAAGTTTCAAGGTCCTGTGTGATTTTTCTTCGAGTTAACAGCGTTTAAGCATGATATAAAAAATTGTGCAGGTTTATATGAAACACCCGGTACAGGGAATGTTAGCTATGTTAGAAGGAACAGATGATTAACTTTGAGTGATGATCCGTCCAGCGGTTTGTTTGCATGCTTGTCTATCCGTATTTTCTTGTTAGCACAACTCAAATAGTCATAAACACGTCCTCATGACGCTTGCAGAAATTGTTGGGAGTGTTACGAAGAGAAACTGACCAAACTTTTGAGGTGATCTGTCCGTTTTGTCTGTTTTGCTTTGTGTTTTTTTTATGTTCATCAGAACATCGCTCAAAAAGTTATCAATAGGTCTCTTCGAAATAGTCAGGGCTTGTTAGAAATGTTAAAAGAAAAAAAATGACGATCAAATTTTGGCGTTAATCGGTTCGTACGTTCGAGTAGTGGAGCTTCAATATCACGGTTTGAGTGTTTGTTTTCTTAGTGTTCCACTTATTTACTAGCCATGAGTAACTACGCTACAGACCACCACTTTGAAACGAGACGGGACAGCTGAATATCCGCTCATCAGTTGGGTCAGCGAAAGCACTGTGCGGCCCCGGCCTAAGAAAACCTTATGGGCTCGCTATATTGAGACAATCACCAAGTCCAGCTTCAAACTTCAGCGCAAATAAAGTACAATAATTAATGAAGAAAGTGAAGTTTACGCAGCACTGTTTCCATGCCCTTACAATTTATTTTTCATTGAATGGTTTTCTTATTACTGAATTAGTTGCAGATACGGTAGTACTGATAATTTTGAGAGACGCACCTTGCACTTATACATAAATGATAATGCAATTAGAGTGCCACACCAGGTATAGTATAAAGCTCACAAAAACAAGAAAAATCCTACGGGTGAGTTGGGTAACTGCGAGAATGCGACTTTCAGAAAAGTTTACGAACGATTTGCTACTCCGTTTACTGCCATGCAAAGTGCACCTTGCTGTTCTATCACATTTCCAAAGCTGAATTAGGGCGAAACGCAAAGGGACATCGTAAACATGGCGGATCTTTGGCATCGAATCTCAAAATGAGCTGGCGAACAGCATCGACATGGAATTTTTGTAGCTTTTGATCAGGAGAAAGGCACTTCGGGCGATTGCCTCCCGGCGGTATCGGCACGAAGGCGCAACGGAAAAGCTTAATTTCTCGGAATTAGAAAAGACAGCAAGCTCTGTGTTTCTGGGAAAGCCAAACAACATGGCAACCAAGTGACAAAAGTTAACGAGCGGATCGAAGGAAACAGCTCGTTTGTCCGGCAAATTAAAGAACTATGCCATAAGCGCAGCCCTTCCTAAGACCTTCATACAACTCAGTTTATTGAAACATGTGTCATAATTAGTGAGAATTAAAATTGTAGATACGCAGTAAATTTCCTTTTGGAACAATCCTGGCGGACAGGTTCTAGGAACGTGAGTTATGAATAATGTGAATTTTGAGTGCAAAATAAGCTCACTGCCTCCCGAAGGATTCCCACAGTTGTGTGTCAAGGATAATGAGTCATCATTAATAAGAGTTTTGGATACGCAATGAGTTTCACTACCTGTCAAAAATTCTTACTTGACGACATCTAAAAAAGCATATAGTTGATGCAGTCTGTGAACTGGGATACTCTTCTAAATTACTCTATTTGAGGTGAATCCCTGAATGAAATCTTCGAAGAACTTTTACTGGAAAACTGACTGAAGTACCTCCCGCTAACTAGGAAAAAATGTTCTAAATTTCCAAAGTCGCCACTAATAATTCCGTAAAATTTTATTGAAGAAAAGAGCAAGATTGATCAAATGTGAAGTCAAAACCATAGTACGTATTGCAGCGACGAACTGAGTGCCAGCGAAAACTGAACGAAATCGAACGGAACCAAGTAAAATCTCATGATGAAGATAAGCAATAAAAACAAGTACAAGCCGTCCAGACGACAACAGAAAACTGTTAGTATTTCTTCCGTTATGCATCAAATTACTCGTCTGCGAAAAATAAATAGGACCATTATTGGACAAAAATGGATCGATGCTTGATGATGATCTCTAGATAAGCGAAATACCGTGCCGTGAATGCCAGAAAGTTTTTATTAAAACGACCAGTGACCCGAAGCTTATCATGTTGCAGATCGGACTTACAAAGAGCTCACTTCCTACTTAAACATATATAACAGTTTCTATAGGCCCTTGCGTTATCAATGCTTAATACAGATAATCCTAGTTCTGTCGGTTTTGTATTATACTGTGCAGTTTTAAATATAGCCTTAAAAATTCAATTCCATGTACGGGCATCATCTTAGGGTCGACTTGGGAGAGGGGTGGCAGTTATTGATCGAGTCGTCCATCAATATGACGACACAGCTAGGACAATTTGTAGTCGACTGATGCCGTACACTCCTCTGGTGCCTAGTAGACATATATCTGGAGCAAGACTCAGTGTACAGGAAGTCCCAGGTTTAGACCAAAAATTGGCGCAGAAATGAAGCGGTTCAAATCAACTCCTGACGACTAAAACAAGACCCAAGGCGAGTTGCAATCGGACTACCGGTGTCACGTATGTTACGCCACATCCAATGGGACTCAGGTTATGTTATACCGAAGACAACCTCAACTGTTACGGAGCTATGAGGTGGGTAAAACCACCTTTGTTGACAATCATTGGCTTTGCTTGCAAGCATTGTGATCAAGTGATATAAGAATATGAAGAGAATATCCCTCAACTGATGAATATTTTCCCTCTTGGGGATTTTTTTTATATTTTATCCTAAAATACTGACAAATTAAAGCTCCACCACCAATGTTTAAGAGTGAAGTTTGCGCGTATTCCGTTCAGTATGCGTGGCATTTATCCCATAGTTTTGAGTCAAACGATGTTACACCAGACTCTCAGAAAAGCAACACGATCTAGAATCTCAACACAACACGCCTAAATCAGTGCTTTTTGAAAAATCCGAAAGAAAACGAGGGAGTTTTGAAGGAATACTACAATAATTTCCTATTGATTCTCAAATTATTAAATAGGAAAGAAAAGAATATTAATATGATAATACACCGTGCATATCATCACAGAGAGTGTTTAATTCATGTAAGCCTAGTAAACTGAGTTTGATAAAGGGTGTACGTTAGGGTGGAGCGAAAAAACAAACCTTCGAAATATTTTTTTCCAATGGTGTGATTTTGTTGTCATGTATAAGATTGATTATGTTAAAAGGGTTTTCCAAAAATCTAGCATCTTGAGGTGCCCCAAACTGTTTAAAATTCTGAATTTTATACATTTTTATCAATATCTTGGAATTAAATAAAGTGCTGGATGGTCAAAACATTCATTTAAACATTTTTTAAAGTTGATTACACAATTATACGCAACTACACTAAGCTAAAGAACGTACTATAAGTTCCATAACAGTAATTAAAAATCTATGAAATTTGCTAAAAAAAACATATAAATGTTATTAGCATGATACCACCTGAAGATGCTTGAATAGACATTGTAGAGCTGAGTATGTTATTAGTATTATGAATTATTACAATAATTTTGGTATTGAATGTAGCTTCACAGTTTTTAATTATGATATATAGATAATTGCATTTTAGAAATTTTACAAAATTTAATATTCATGGGGCACCTCAAAATATTCATCTACACTTCTATAATTTAACATGATTGTTTTGAGGCGTTGGCAACATAACTCTATTGGAAGTCACATTTCAAAAAAATTGCAAAACCCCCTTTCTCGCTCCACCCTAGTGTACGTGGGCGTAGTACGAATCTTGGAAGTTGGCACTAGTGCTACAGGAAAAAAAAAAACGGGTCAATTCAAAACTGAGGTTAAACCAAGGACCTGAATTAAAAATCTTGGGACTATATCGAAACCTGTAAAGAACAAGTCGGGTTTATAACGAGGACTTTCCATATGTAGGTTTCTAGATAAGGTATGCTGTCAAGGCGACATTACCTTTATGCTTTCTGGTGCCACTACAGTTGAGTTTTTAGATGCATTGTATGAATATGCTACATATTTTAATGAGGGCAAGGTGCTAGATCCTGTATTCGTATTATAGCGGGTCTACAAATGGATATTAAATATGTTATGGGCATTGCTACTCTTTTATCTACGTTAAATTAAGTGACTATAGTTCTAAGAATTTGTCATCGAGTCCTTGCCAATACCACCGCCCAGTCCTTGAGGCGGACGTTCCAGACGTAAGTTTCCTAACAATGTGCGTGGACTCACTTTTAACTTGGATTCCTCATTCATAATATAAATGACTTAATTGGAGAGAAGTGAAAGTGATGATTGTTTTGGACTCGTACTGTTTCTTAGACCTCACAGTGGCCGTGTGGTCAGGAGCAAAGTGCGGTCAGCTGTGAGTTCGATACTCAACGCTGGCGACGAATTTTCACATGACAAAGCGCTTCAGCATCGAGAGTCAGGAAAGCTGAAGGGAGGCTGTACTCATATGGTTTCTGCTTTTGGCTTCTCCTACCCTTCACGGTACAATATATTTTCAAAAGTGTACAATTAGGTAAAACATGAAATTTTATTCAGTTTGTCTCTGCGCTTATGACATGTTAGAAATTACTCTCTTCCGAGGGTTATTTACGACAGCTTTAAAGCCTATTATTTTTAGATAAAATAAACAGTGTAATCAATGAGCTAGATGTATAACGACTGAGTATGAAATGAATTTTCTTACGTCTATTTAACTATTCAAATACGATGCCAAAATTAAACATACAAATACCTCCACAAACTCTTCAGTTTCTTTTCTGTATAGCATTGCAACGAATGACAGGCATGACACAAATAAATTTAACTCATAGCCTGCTCTTGATATATGTCCTCATTATAATGAACCGATCCATGAAATAAATTGAGAACTACCTGTATTCAGCTAGAGGCAGCAGATACCTACCATTAACAGTTCTCTACCTCCTAGAAAATCAATACAAGACAACTCTAAAAATATGTGTCCTCATCGTTGAGTGTCTTGGATTTGCTCATTACATTTAGTGACTGCCCTTGTGCTATTATTATTATTATTATTAAGTAACACAAGGCTGGCGACGTAGGAACGGAGAAACTCCATGAGGTTAACAAACACCCACGCAACCAGCCCAGCGGGTGGAGAAAACAAAAGAATGAAAAAAAGACGATCCGAGATCACAGAATAGCTCTGTGTACAGATCGTTTAAAGCTGCCAATACCAGCACCAGCAAAGACAGAGCCATCAAGACC
>LQNS02278143.1:2884809-2907174 GCA_001587735.2 Parhyale hawaiensis | reverse complement strand
TGACCGCTGCATTTGTCGACCACCATATGTCGACCGGAGTGACGCCACAGTCACGTGACCCGTCACGTGACTGTGATCCACCTACAGCCCGGTGCCGCTAAACCCCCGATTACGATTATATATATAAAGGTTAAAACAGATAAAATGCTTGTAGATGTCAGCTATAGGTCATTTAAGTGGACTGAACCGGTCGCAAAGAAATTTTTTTTATTAAGAGAGCAATCTCCCCAAACGTCAATATAAGGTGTAAAACGTCGAAACAAATACTTTTTGCTGCCGGCATTTTTTCGCACGACGCATCGAAAACGAGTTATTTTTTATAGAAAACGAAATTCCAATAAAATTCTCAAAATCCATCTCCTCCCACAATGTTAATGCTAGAGAGCAGCGGTTTGTTGCATTGTATTCGCAATTCACGTCTCTTTCATATGACTGAACAACATTTTTGAATTTCGTTTTAGTTTTTGAGATGTCGTTTTCAATTTTTTCGATTTTTTTCCCCAAAGCCGAAATTATCTCAAAAACTAAACCGAAATTCATAAATGTTGTTGAGTCGTTTCGAAGAGACGTGTGTTACGAACACAATGCAATAAACTGCAGCACTCTAGCTTCAAAATTGAGGGAGGAGATAGAATTTGAAATTGAAAAAAAAATGAACTCGTCAGGAGTCTTATTAGAGCCTTCGATTAAGTTCTCTTTGACTTACTCAATTTTTATGGCAAAAATGGGAAAAAATACATGAGTCACACCCCCCTTTATTTTTGATTTTACATCTCTTTACCAAGTTGCATGAAGATCGGGGAATAATTAAAAAGTTTTTTCGAAGTCAAAATTTAGGTGTTACAAAAAAAAACTGCCCCAGCCCCCATTTCATCCCTTAAGGTTACACTGTCTGCCTAAAATTTTGTCTGCGTGTTCGTCAGATGTATAGCAAGTGCTTAGTGAAAGAAAACAAATTTGTTAATAAGAGGGTTTTCAACCGGTTCGGTTATACAAAGTCAAAAGATCTCGTCAGTTTAACAGGACTTTATATTAAACGTGTAGAAGGAGATAAGGTGGAAATTATGATAGACTCTCTCCTTTTGCACTGCGGCAAGGTAGCTGGACCTCTCAACAATTGGAGAGTCACGTTATTTAGCAAAATAAAAGTGCCTCCAAGGGTCAAGAGCTTACCTTCTCTAGTGACAAGCCAGCAATAGAGCATCTTACACATGCTCGACGACTGCTCGTCTTCAAGAGATCTTCTGATGAACATCCGATCAGAATGAACTTTCCACGAAAGACTATACCGTGTTTGGAGCGGAAAAAGAAGAGCGAATCTCTGTTCGTGGCGTAGTGAAGGTTGCCAATGAATTATCAAAACTCGTTGCTTGTGGATGCACGTCAGTGCCACCGTGTTCCAGGGCTAATTGTACTACCGGTCAGCTGACACATCATGAACTTACTGCATACCGCAGCTGTGAAGTGAAACAACACCGGGCAAATGTGCCGTCGAGACTGATGAGGATGAAGAATTGGATGAACCTCGAGTAAAGTGGAATCAGAGGACAAAAGTAGTTGAGACAAGAAAACAGAAAGACTGCAAAATATTGAATATCTTTCAAAGTGGAGGATAATTATATATTATTGTCTCAAACGATGTGTAAATTAGCTTTAGAAGCCATATTGTACGTGGCTCTATCCGTATCCTGAATATCATTTTACACCGAAACCTGCAGGTAAGACGTTGATATTTGTATGACTTCGACCTTCTTAAAGTGATTTATTTTGTAGCAAACCATCAAGAACCACATATTTTTATTTCATACAATGACGGGATTCGATTTGACTCAAAGCGTGCTATGCTACACACTTAATTTAAAGTCCAGTTAAATTAACGACATCAATTGACCTTGGATAGTTTTAAATGACCTATAAGTGACCTCTACTTGTTTTTTTTTTAACTCTTTCAACCTTAATATTTACATTCTACTTACCATGAACTTTAATATGAAACCAAACTCGATATGTTTATTCCAAGAACTAGATAAGTCACAATGAAGATGTATGTGAAAAGGTGGGCGTGGCTTATGACATCAATAAAAAAAAATGCCCAAAGGTGCCAGGTGGCACCCGTCAAATTCCTATAGTAGACACCCTATACTACCTATACTACTACTTTGAGCATAAAAAAATGCATATATAGCCAACTTGACGGTTAGGGCAAACTTTGGGACATGGCTACTCGACTATTACAGCTGCTCCAACCCTACTGTGGATACACAGGTTCATAACGATCGATTTTGGCCTACTGGAAGGTTAGCTATACATTCTGTTTACGTGTCCTTTCTATCAGCAGGAGAAAACTGCACTGCTCTATCGAAAGAAAAGAGGCGGCGGTTTTCTCCTTTGATATTTGGAATAAAATCGAACATTCAACGGGTGCAAATGAACTGAGAATGACGACTTGAGACGACTTCACAGGTAAGGCCGGGTCCTCCCAGAAAGGAACAAGAGATGTGATGCAATTTCTCCGGGAGTCGTGTTGCAGCAATGCGCGGGTGTCGCGAGGCATCGCAGTTGCGGCGGTGGGGACAGCAGACTGCTGTGCCCTCCGTTACATTTTGTCGTGCAACAAATTTGTCGCGGTAATGTACCTAGGCGGTAATGTGAAATGACATAAACAGCCACGATGTGCAGCTTTAGATGGTTCTAGATATAAAGAGTTGTATCAGCACCAAAGTGTCATTTTAATATTATTTTAACTTTTATCCTGGTGTTTTTAACCCAATGTTAATAATGCATTTTTAGTTCATTGCTACCAATGTCGTTTTACTATGTAGTATGCTGTGGCTGTAATTAGGTTTTTCAATATTACTGGAACCTCTACCAAAAGCTCTAGGTACACCAGTTTCTGGGATTATTGTTTCAAAGAAGTCTAACAAAAAAAACTCTATTGTAATACAAATCTGTATTACATGTAGTATCCATGTGCTAATTTTTTCAATAAAATTCTTATATTCCTAGACATCATAATAAATTTTTAATTATTCATGATGTTCGAAGATATGTTTATCCCCCACTGAAGATATTCAGTTGCAAATGTAGATTCTCTGCTCTGCAATAATAATAATAATAATAATAAAATCATTTATTGTTCTCATCAGGTACTGTGTCCAACAAGATTAGGGCACAGCGCCTGAGGTTTTCATGATAAGAAGTAACTTAAGAATAATACTAAACACTAGCATCAGAGAGTTATACATAATTATGGTCTACTGAGAGTCACTGGCACAATGCCTACACATTATGAATGAGATGATAAGAGAAACGTAAGCTACACAGAGTTAAAGCAGAATAGGTTTCCTGGCAGTTTGAAGTACCTTTTGCAGAATACAGTTGGCCAGAGAAAAGAGCATCGAGAGAAGAAGTTTTAGATTTTTCTATTGAGAGCATGAATGGTAGCGTACAGAAAACAGTCGGCTAAGGCTGGGGGTAGCGAACTAGTTGCCATTAGTTAGCACGGTTACAGGTATTTCAAAATAGGGAGAAAAGTGGGATGTGAAATTTAGAAGATATAGAACCGCAACACATTCCTTATGGTACGATGAAGAAATTAATCCTTGTTTGAGGTCTCTATCATTGTCAAAACTCGTTTTATCAACGCTTAAGTGAAGCCCATTTGCGAAAGGTCCGATTTCAGTGAGCAGTCACGGTATTGTGCAGTCTATGCTATGTATTTGTAGTAATTGCAACTAACATTATATAATGCGCTATTGTAACAAAATATTGGTGCGTTATGTCGCAGAATACACATTGGTTAGGATGTGGCAATTGACAAGGGCTGTCCGATAGAAAGAGGGCGACATGGAGCTCGTACATAGTCCGTGAGCCACTAGGATTCAGCCAGTGAGCGCCTCAGAACGAAGAGTATGTTTGTGCCTTATTAAGTCCTAAGACACAAGCAACTCGATAGAAAACAGGCACAGTGGGGTTCCCCAGCCGCGCGCGACGGTACGCTAGACCTTGTCGTCGCACTATTCCGGTGCCCCAACTGGTATGTCATAATTGTGATCATCACAAGAAACTACGTTGATTGGGGAGCTTCAAAATTGTTCCTAATAGTGATAGTGACGATGTGACCGCATGTTGCATGTGTAGCCAGTTTCAGATCGCAACATTTGAAGTCCCAACCGGCGATGAGGCCAGCTCGAGACGTGAACCAAAGGATTGTTATCAGTGCGTGCACGCGAACTATATTACATGTGTACGAATTATCCCATTGTTCAATGTGTGCGAGAACTATATGGCATGTAGCGAATCATCCCACCGTCCATTATGTGCTCGAACTATATTACATGTACGCCAATTGTGGCAGTCACAGCTGTCTGTGTACAAGATCTCGTTCATGCCGATATGCCAGCTTCGTGTTATTCGAGCCAGCGTAGTTCCAATAAGGAATAAAAACGTTCTCCGTGGATGTAGCTTCAAGAAACGTTGTGCATGAGTTACATCGTCGAGTGCTGTGGCGTGAGAAAGGCTCAGGGTGCAGTATTCGAGGTGAATTTATGACTTTAAGTCGGCCGTAGTCTGTGCCCACCGAAAAACCACGGCGAAAAGCCAATTAAGCTGTTTTAAGAAGAAAATATAGGATGTGCTGTGCGGGGCCGAACAAAATATGAAAATGAAATGTTTGATAACTGGTAGCATTAATGTAATGTACAGGAGACGTAATATATGTTGCGATAATCTCCAGCAGTTGATAGGTTTTAGATTAAGTTTGCATGGCGAGTTTGAGTTCGAGCGTGCAGGTTTTATTGATGGAGTAGCGTAGGCTCCAGAGATAGAAAAGGAACTAACGTTCCTCAAGGATGACTCACGTAAACTTCCAACCCCTGTGTAGGTATTTTTACTCGGTGGGGGGGGGGAGGTCCCGGGGAATGAACTCTTGACCTGAATGCACAAGATGTGTGTATCCTACACTCATGTATTTTACTTGATCTCAGTAGCCCACCATTTCGACTCCCTGAGCAAAACAGAAATCACTTGTCATCGATTCCTAGTATTGAAAGGGTTCACGTTTAAAATGTACCACGATCATCCGTAATTCAATGCCAGGGGAGTCCTCTCGCAGATGATATCTTAGCACGTCATCAATACGCTGCGTGTGCTCCACGTAATAACTAGTTGTGCCCGAGTTGCACTATCTTTTCAGCTACAGGAACGGCAGTAATTTCAGCTAAAGAGCGCCCGTTGTGCAGAACAACCATTTCGTGCCTTTTCAAGATGAATACTTTGACTAAAAGGCGCCTATCCCGTGTCCTTCACATTGTTTCTTCAACTCTCTTTCAATATTTTAGCATTCTTTCATAGATTAACGTGGGCTCACTCTCCCCGTTCTGGGGGGCATTAACACGAATAATAATTGAATGTTGGTTCACTGATGTTCATCAAAGTTTGATGTTTATTTTTATCGTTTATTATAATACCGCTTGTTCTAACATCAATGTTGTATTATCACTAATATCGTCTTCATCATTGTATGTATTATTGTATATGTATTCATTCATATTTACACTTGTTCCTAGAGCTCTAACTCATCCATAGATGGTAACGAACATGACCATGATACGGGGCAGCAGGCGGTGACGGCGTGTTACGTATATAAGTCCGGGCGCAGATCTACTTAGTAGGTTAAAACATCGTTCAACATACTGTAACTTAACCCTTTAAGGACCATTGGACCTCACGAGTCCCGTTTCACAAAAATTAGGTTTCTAAATAAAAAAGGGATCAGGGATCAGTGATTATTTGACCAATGAGCGCTACGACTATGAGACGGTAGTCGGAGGACTACAACTTAAGACTATCTCCAAAAATCTGAGAGAAACGGAAACTTGGTCCTTAGAGGGTTAAAACAGAAATACGATGTATGAGGCTCACACCTATGTCTGTAACAGGTTTGCTATACACACTTCCCTGTACGGCCAGCCAGTGAGAGAACTCGTTACATGCTACTTGAGTCCTAACACACCAGGGGGCGCCTGAGCTTCGTAAATGACTTTCCAAGTAGTAACTGTAAGATAAAATACTGGCCCGGCTTCGCTAGCTGGTATCTGTTTTGACCCTGAGCTTCCGTGTAAGAATCTGATTCACATGTAATGCTGACTCCTGTTCAGAGGTGGGTCTTTTAGCTTGGAATTTCCGCGGATGCACAAGGTATTAACAAACGTCTCTCGGTGATGTGTATTATATTGTATTCATAAAAACAAACATGATGGCAATTTATTATAGGAATATGACGATTCTACAACGCTGTTTGAGCCAAAATCTTCGCCTCGTTTGACTGCTCAAATCATCTCCAGTGCAGTAGCAGTGTGATCAGGAATATGATCCTCTCCCATTCGCAGCAGTCTACGGAACGATCCAATCTTTGCCACCCATTCACTGCCCCATTTCAGGTGATGGATCTCAAGTGATTGATAACAGACTCGCCCCATCAGTTTCATGATAGCAAATTTGTCTTTGAGAACATTACGCCAGTCGAACTTGAGGATTTGTTCTCCGGCGCCACCGACCATTAATTTATTTTGGGAGTTAGCAGATGAGCGAGCAGTGGAGGGGAGCTTCTGTTGGGTCTATCCTTGCCAGTATAGTGATCCACTAACACAGTTGACTGAAGATGTCAGTAACACCGACGTAATGGACTGAAGATGTCAGAACCACCGACAAGAGGTGGCTTAATAAGGCAGAACTACCGACACAGTTGGCTGATAAAGGCAGAACTAGGTACCGACACAGCTGGCTAATTAAGATGTCAGAACAACTGACACAGTTGACTGAAGATACCGGAACCACCGACAACAGTCGGCTAAAGATATCGGAACCACTTAAAAAGCCGATTGAAGATGCCAGAACCCCTACAAGAGTTGTCTGAAGATATCAGAACCATCTACACAGTTGACTGAATACGTCAGAAGCACCGACAGAGTTGGCTGAAGATAACAAAACCACCGACTCAGTCGGCTGAAGATATCAGAACCGCCGACACAGTTGGCTGAAGACGTCAGAACCAGCAACGCAGTCGGAACCACTCACACAGCTGGCTGAAAATATCTTCGTTTCGCGCCTTGTGACGGCAGCTGCATCACGCGCTGGTTTTCATTGTGTCCGAAATTTCAATGAAGGGCTTTCCTTTTGCCACTTTGGGTCGAATTTCAGGAGGTAATCAAAAAGAAGTTACGCTGGAGACGGTTTTCAACTTATTAAATTTGTCGCGAAGCCATGATTGACGTTCAGGAAAACTTGAAGAAACCTAGAAAGCTACAACAAATGGATTTACTCGATGGCGGCATCGGATACATATGAAACCCATTAGTACTGTTAAAGTGGCTAATCCTTGTGAAAGAATCCTTTTGTTAAGTAAATTCTGTCTCTTCTGACAAATCACAGTGCTTATGGTTTCTTCTTCTCCTTGTCTGTATTATAACTACAGTGCCGCGCTGTCAAAAATGACAGCGAAAAATTTGAGACGACCCATCTTCATACAATATACCTTTATCACTAATATGCTTCTGAAGGATGCGCTACGACAGTGATCTCAAATTTCGATAAGAGATAAGTGCTCTCTCTTCCAATTCATATAAAAAACACAATCGACCCACGCCATAGATTACATTGCGAAAAAATTTTACATCGGAAAGCAGCAAAGCCTCAGCGAATTTAAATGAATTACCCGCCGCGTATCCATGATATCGAACGAACCTTCAGTACATCGAATATTTTGTGTAGAAGTGAAATCAGCTCCGTCAAAAGGAACACGGCAAGCAGAAAGAAATAATATCTACTGCCCGAGAAAAATCATCGCCTCGTCTGCCCTTCATTGATTACCTTCTAAATTTGTACGTGGTAAACTAAGAACAAATATACTGTTCGATGCATGGAGAAAGTTATAAAATGAGGCTGACTGCATGGCCGCGCTAGGAGAAGAAGTAATATATCTACTTTTTCGATCTAAGAATTGTTTTAAGAAAGAAGTACATTGAGGGAATGGAATAAAGAGCTACTTTCGTCATCTTCTGCAACCTGTTCACCGATCTCCATTAAAACGCCACCTAATTGCAAAATCTGCAACCTGGCCTATTTTTCGCCTATTTCTTTAAGAGCGTGACCCAAAACATGCAAATACATAAATATATAAACATATATATATATAAAAACAAATAAACACACGACGGTGTTTATTATATTGTGTTGATTCTATTTGTCCCTCGGTTAGCTACTAAGTATGGACGTGACGCTTTCATCAGTATTAGATAGAAAAAAATTAGGGAGTATTTGAAGTATCCCTGATACGATCTAAGAATGGATGTTGTTGTAGTTACGCAATGGGAGGCTCCGGAGGGAGTCGAGCAAGTGGCAGAAGGTATGAAAAGGATGGAAGAGAGCACAGGAAGTGAAGTACAGATAAAGGATTGTTCCATAGAGAGGTAGGAAGGAGTGGGGTGGGATGGACAGGACATTCGAATAGGTGGTTAACAGTGTGAGGTCACTGTGGCAATCGAGGCAGGAGTCTGAGTCTGCTTGACCGACCCTGTGGCGGTAAGATATCAGGGCAAAGCAAAAGCCTGAAAGCAGCTGCAATAGGGTAGAGCGGGCCGCCTGTGGAAGGGCGGTCTCCTCAGGCGAAATCTCCGGTGGAAAGGCGTCCAAAACACTGCTTACAGAGAGACGGTCTTATGAAGCTCGCACGGCAGACCGATGAAGAAAGGAGATGGCTGCACGGTACTCTTCAGATGGCATGACATTGTCAGTTAGCAAGTGGTTGACGTCAGACTGGAATCTGGTTGCCAGGTTTTGGCGGATGCGTCGACGACCGGCCTGTGCAGTGACGACCGAGTGTGCCGGGTGCTTGGGACGAAGGTCGGAGATGAGGTATTGGCGGCACTGGATGTCGAGAGCTTGGTCGACCCTTAGGAATTTGAACTCTGAATGGAGAAGATCGATGGATGCCATGCGAAGGCAACCGGTCGCAGAACGGAGAGCGGCGTTTTGAACTGTCTGCAGCTTCTGAATGGCGGAATGGCGAACTCCAGGATGCCAGATCGGGGCCGCGCGGGTGAAGAGGGGTCGCATAAATGCCCTATACGTAAGAAGCAGGGTCTCCTTGCACCGGCCCCAGCGTGTGCCAGCTAGGGCTTTGAGCAACATAAGGCGGTTGTAGGCTCGGGCAGCGATAGAAGTGATGTGGGGTGTAAAAGTAAAGTGGGTGTCGAAAGTGACGCAGAGGATTTTAATTGATTAATTCATAGTCAGTTAATGGGAAGGAACTATGTTTCGGCGAACTCAAGTGGGCTCTAGGTATCTCTTCTTAGTCTCTGATGGCTCCCGATCTTCGGCTGGTCGCGCCAGGTGTAATAAAATATGATATTACTGATGTGTTTATACTTCATCCAATCTCTGCACGGTGGCGATCTATCGTTAGTCTATTGGCTCTGTCGACACGCACTTTTCAGTGACCAGATTCGATGGCTAGTAGACAAGAATGAACGCTTCTCTCATGGCTTTCGGATATGTTATAGCCTCGTGCCGGAAGTCGGGAGGCTGTGCTTGCGGTACATTCACCCCCATTTTATTGAAATTTAGTAGTTGCCTCTAAGGCAAAGGCTTCGGCACTAGGGCCTCGAAATTCAAATCTAAAAATTATGCAATTATTTTTAGCGATCAACAGGGAGCAGCATGAGAAGAGTCATGTTCAAACCTAAGCTGCTATTGCTCGCAGGTCTTAGGTAAAAGATTCACTGCTTAACTTGGAACATTTTTACCCTTCGTATGCATGATATGGGTCCGACAGCATCATCATTGATGAAGAATGCTTTTGTTCTATAGAATTTTCTCAAGTTCCTTCAGTAATAACTAGTGGAAATTAAGGCTGATACAGGTCATACATATCACCAACGAACAGTATTTTTGTTGTGCGGAATTTGCAATGGTTTCAGCTAGTCATTATGACTAGTTGAAGAATCCGTTATAGTGCAGCTGGTACACAAGCCAGGTACTGACCAGGTGAATGATAGACTGGCACAAGAACGTAGTACTAATTCAAGTTGGATTATAGCCTTATACTGGCAATATGGTACAGGAAAGCAATGGCAAAGTACAGATATGATAGAATCCTCGAGGCGGTGCGCTGCTGAACTCCAATTTCCAGCAGCCGAGTCGTAGCGGCAGACGTCGATCGTCTGGAAAGCAGCAGGTGCATCGAATAGCAACTCAAAGAAGAACTTCGGGCAGCCGCGTTGACTTCAAGTGCGAAACGTACGATAAGGCAGCTAAAGAGTTAAATATTTCTGTTACTTGCTCCTGAGTCCTCATTGTTCGAAAAAGAAGAGTCAGCGTTTTTCAAGGAGACGCTCGTGTAGCACGTTTCGTAGCTGGGGTATCAATTTCGTTGCTTTGTGTTGTTTTCCTTCTATTTTATCTACATAGCAAACGTATGAATATGGAAGGAAACCATGTGGGCAAGAAGAAATGACGTCCCAAAGGCCTAGCTGTGTCTACGGTAACATATAGGGTCCCCTGGGGGCGCTGCCCCAGTGCTTGTGGTTTTGGGGTCCAAGCTACGTTTTCCATTGCCGAGGAGGTAAAGTCTCACGTTAACCATGACTGTAGCATCAGCGTATCTTGTATTCATAGTACACTGCTAGGGCACTGACCTAACCTGAGATGGGGACGATCAGGAGGTGCAACCTGCAGCACGAAACAGAGCGTATGGATATTCCGGGTTGGGTTTTGGGTCAAGGCGAATTTACCTTTAACTTGATAAAAGCGAATATCAGCACGGAACTACCTATGACGTCCGTGATCTAAATAAGTCGTCACTTTCATTGACTACTTTTCGTTTGATGTTACCATCGAGCGGACTAATAATTGACGGAAGAATAGTTCAACCCTACGGCACCTGACAGTACCTCTAGGTAGCATGGTCAACATTCAACCCCATTATAGTTAAACTTGAGCTGTTGCGGACTTGCACGTGCTTGACTGCTGGGTAGAAAATGGCAAATCTTTATAAGCAGCTGCTTGTTTCTATTTTCAAAAATTCTAAACGGCGTCCAAGTAGCAGCTTCAAAGTTTTGCTTATGACTTATAGAACACTCGCAATAAGCACGCGAATCACATGGACCAGTAAGAAGTTGGCTTGATATGAATATCAAACATAATTCTCACTAGATTTGAGTCTAAAAAGGAAGCACTGTCATGACACTCAGTGCGAGCAATTCAACGGCTGTTGAGAGGGTCGTTTTACCCATAGGCATATGGGCAGTTTGACTACTGTGAGAGAATGGTTCAATCCACTCACAAGTAAGCGATTCGACCGTTGCAAAAAGAATGGTTCGAGACTTGGGAAAGAGTGACAAACTATCCTGCTGAGAGAATGGCTTGATCCGTGGTGTAGAGAGCCTTCTGAAAACTAGCAGAGGTTTTTCCCCGGGCTAACTTCACTATGCTGTGCGATTACAACTCATTTACATCATTGATTAAAACTTCAACCTTAATATTCAACTTGGATCGTTACTTTAAGTACTTTTGATAATTTCACAAAGTAGCTATTGAAAACAGACCTTAGTTTCCTCTCTATGTATGTGTCCTAGAGTCGTTTCAAATGTTCGGTTTGTAATTACCGCCTTGCACTCGACTCAGAGTGGGCAGGCGCTCACTAGAAATTGAATATTTTTGAACGAGCTAAAGCTAACTGAATCACTGTCTTGTCTCCATACCTCACCTGGAACTATGGACATTGGTGGGTCGTATGACAATATCCAGTCGATGTTATCCACACCAGCCTACATAAGCAGACCCACCACAACACCAAGTGATTTACTCGCGATCTGAACACGTTGCATGCACGCAGGTTGACAAGGGAGCCCGCACCCTTTCCTCCAAGAGCTCAATATCCGCTGCATGAACCATGCACGTTTGCTCTCGGATTTCACCAGTTTAACTTGTTTGTTTGTTGTAGCCAAAAAAGTTGCGCCAGCGCTTCCCTCAGTCTCTGTAGTTCCAAAAGTTGGCCGGCTTCAGTCACTCGCGCGAAGTTGCGCGTATGAGCAAGAGAGAGCTACAGACGATATTGAAAGTAGTGGATAAGAAAAGTTTATAATGATGTTCTACTAACATAACAGATATGAAAAATGGTGGTCTCTTGGGAGATACTTGAAATCGTAGAATGGAATGATTGCCGAACATAATACTTACCGTAAAATTCTTGCAGATATGAAAAAATTAGGGTCTCTATGTCAGTACTCGAAATTTTGAGTATGCAATAAAAGTTTGTAATTACATTTACAGTAATATAAGGGACGCGAAAAAAGTTGGTTCTCAGTAGAGTCAAATATATTACATAATATACAATATTCGATGTCGTAGGTAAGGAATAAAGGTTTACGACAATATTGAGCGTAAAACATTACATATGTGAAAAATGAATGAGCCTTAACAGTCATACCTTTGTTCAATTTTGTGACGGTGGCTCAGATAAGTAAGGCAGTGGTGCACTTACAAATTTAAATTATTCATTTACAATGAGTTAAGGATGGGTTCCTGTGTTCTTTATTACTAAATATATATTTTAATCTGTATGAGCTAAGGACAGTGTTTGCCTGGAGAGAACCAAAAGGCAAACCGCAGCGCGCAACGGGGGTCCCTATATAAGTGACGGACGGCATGGGAAGCGGAGGGAAGCGGGCAAGCACAGTCGGAGGCCAAAGTGTCAATCATGGATCGTGACGAGTGGCACGGCTGAAGACATTATGTTGAGGCTAGGTTTGACTTTATGAATGTATAGTGATTTCAGTGTTCTGAGTTCTATTGGATTAGAATAAGCTATTATAGAGAAGTCTTTCCTGCTAATGGGATGGTTGTTTTTCTCTGCATGGAGACGGGGAGCTGAATGTGCAGGTTTTGCTACCGGTAAACCAGTTCTGCTTGATATACCTAAATGTTGGTCAACGCGGCCTTTGAAATGCTGTCCAGTGCTGCCGTAGTACAAAGCTGAGCAGCTCGTGCAAGAAAAGACGTAAGCAACACTGGACCGGAGGTTTTTGGGTGGTTTATCTTTGAATTTAAAATAGGATCCTAACGTAAACGTATTATTGTAAGAGAACCTAAAGTTTATGTGCGGGTAGGCCTCGGAGAGGAAAACTTTCAGGGAATTGATTTGATCGATAGTAGCCTTGCTACAGTATGAGAGGGAATGAAAAAATCTAATTTGCGAACGGTAGGTTTAGCAATACCAGGATCGAACAATTTGTCAAGGAATAGTTTGCAGTAATGATCCAGAAGGTTGCGTGGGTAGACGTTATTATTGAAAAAGGTTGGGAGAAAATCTATTTCATTGGAGAACGCTGGATACGAGAAGGATAAATGATACGCCCTATATAGTAGAGTTTTTATAGCATTTATTTTAAACTGGTCGCGGCAATGGCTAAAGAAGTTGGTTCCAAGGCCTGAGAATGTCGGCTTCCTGTAGACTTTAGTGGTTAGGTTTGAATCCTGCTTTGTGACTAGGGTATCTAAAAATGCAATAGAATCGTTTGATTGGTTTTCGGCGGTGAACTTTATGTTGGGGTGCTTACTATTTAAATGCTGTAGAAATAAATCAGAATCGGCTGGGTCTTTGAAAATCAGGAATGTGTCATCTACATAGCGTTTATAATGGATGGGTTTGAAACTAATCCTGATTTTCAAAAACCCAGCCGATTCGGATTTATTTCTACAGTATTAAAATAGTAAGCATCCCAACATAAAGTTCACCGCCGAAAACCAATCAAACGATTCTATTGCATTTTTAGATACCCTAGTCACAAAGCATGACTCGAACCTAATTACTAAAGTCTACAGGAAGCCGACATTCTCAGGCCTTGGACCAACTTCTTTAGCCATTGCTGCGACCAGTTTAAAATAAATGCTATAAAAACTCTACTATATAGGGCATATCATTTATCCTCCTCGTATCTAGCGTTCTCCAATGAAATAGATTTTCTCCGAACCTTTTTCAAGAATAACGGCTTCCCACGCCACCTTCTAGATCATTACTGCAAACTATTCCTTGATAAATTGTTCGATCTCGGTATTGCTAAACCTACCGTTCGCAAATTAGATTCTTTCCATTCCCTCCCATACTATAGCAACGCTACTATCGATAAAATCAATTCCCTGAATGTTTTCCTCTCCGAGGTCTACCCGCACATAAACTTTAGGTTCTCTTACAAAAATACGTTTACGTTAGGATCCTATTTTAAATTCAAAGATAAACCTCCCACAAACCTCCGATTCAGTGTTGTTTACGTCTTTTCTTGCACGAGCTGCTCAGCTCTGTACTACGGCAGCACTGGACAGCATTTCAAAGCCCGTATTGACCAACATTTAGGTATATCAAACAGAACTGGTTTACCGGTAGCAAAACCTGCACATTCAGCTTCCCGTCTCCATGCGGAGAAAAACAACCATCCCATTAGCAGGAAAACTTCTCTATAATAGCTTATTCTAATCCAATAGAATCAGAACTCTGGAATCACTATACATTCATAAAATCAAACCTAGCCTCAGCATGATGTCTTCAGCCGTGCCACTCGTCACGATCCATGATTCACACTTTTGCCTCCGACTGTGCTTGCCCGCTTCCCATGCCGTCCGTCACTTATATAGGGACGGACCCCCGTAACGCGCTCCGGTCATTTGCTTTTGGTTCTCTCCAGGCAAACACTGTCCTTAGCTCATACAGAATAAAATTTCGTTTTAGTCATTCCTTTATATATTATAATATTTCAACCCCCAAACTTAATCTCTTAGCAGAATACTTCGTTTAGACGGTACCTCACCGGTAGAAAGACGACAGATTTGTACTCTTCTAATTAACCCCTGAACAGAGTATATTTTATGTAACACAGGGTATCAAATTAAAGCAATGGTTGTACAACATTCGTTGATATGCAACATATACGAGAATGAGCTAGGCATCTGGATGCACTTTATACTAATACTACAGCAACCAGACATATTTCACATGATGAGATATCTGCCGAGTAGCTCAGGATGTTTAGAAAATACATGCAGTGGTGCATCCAAAATTGCGGTAACGCGTTCAGCACTTCCTGTGCAGTTTTTAAGCACCTCAAGAAAGACAATGAAGTGCTAGGGATTTGAATGGTGTATCGTAACCGACCGGAATAGTATTACTTTAAATATACGATAATTTCATAAGCTTTGGTATAAACATAAAATAAACAGAAATTTTACTATTGAAGAAAAATATAGCGTAACATACCGGGTGCCTCAAAAAATGTTACATTTGCAATTGGCTGCTGTTTCAATACGCATCAAACAACAGAATAGATCATATATGGGTTGGGAATGCACCTTATATATCGAAGCACAGCAGCCGATTGAAAACGTAACATTTTTTTGAGACATCCAGTATATATGGTATAATTACAAATCTTAGATGTACACAAACTATTATTTCAGCTGTAAAGTTTTCAATAACTCCAAATTAACCATCTATATTCATCCGTTTCTTCATTTTACCATTAGCTTCTTTTTAACCCTTTCTGTACAAAAGCTCTGCTCTTGCGAAAGCCTATTTTTAGAAACTCAGAGAAAACACTTCACAGTACTCGCTAAGGATCACCTACAGTTTAATGCAGAACGTGAACAGCCTACAAACACTGAGTTTAAAGGGCTGATAAGTATGCTATCCAAATTTCCGAAGAAACAAGAAAAAACTCTGGTCTAAATAATCAAAACTTTAATGCTGAAGCTGCTGGCATCTAGCTTTTTGGTTAGTTAGTGCTCCTCTAGTTAGTTTTCCATACGGCGTCCACGCTTATGGAGTAATTTAGCCGTCATATAAGAAATACATATTGATCGAGAGCTCCTACCATTTCACATGACCCCATGTTTGTGGGCCTTACTTACTCAACGGTTGATCAGCTGAAATGAAATTTTCCAAGAACGATGGGGTTAACTGAAATTTTTATTTTGTTTTTACGTTCAATTTGTATGGTTTTTCGTAATTTAACACCAGAAGTACAATTTTTGGGAGCAACGTCCACTTTTCTTACTCTGAAACTAAAACAGCTGCCCAACTCTTTTGAAACAGACGCGCATTATAAAAGCGCAATATCCAAATCAAAATAGCAGTGTTGAACTTTCCCAACTTAAAAGACTGCAGTTTAGAAGGTGCCACTGTAGTCCTAGAGACGTCACAGACCAGTAAATGCGCTAAGGTCCTTCGTATCAGTAGCCATCCTGAAGGAAATTATACTCACACGAAAGACGTCCTCGCGTGAGCAAGACGAAGCGCTAATTATGTAAGAGCAGATTTAGATTAAGGGCTCGTTTGACTAGCTCGTTAATGTTGACCTATAAGCCAAACCCATTCGTCCGAAATCTCAGACAAGCGCCTTAGCTTCGCCTCGTTGAATGAAATTTCAGGCGTTAATTAACCTTGAATTACCCACGAGACGGTATCAAACTCAATCGTGCTCCGTTAAGTAGAGTTTCCAGCCGTCTCAAGCCTACTTGCCTGCAACACGACTCACAGTGGCGAAACAAACGCCCTCGTCTGAGGTCCGGTCAAGTGGGCTTGGCTTAGAACGAATTTGACGAGGCAATTAAATGGGCTCAAAGAGTCTCATAAACTTTGGACTTTTCTTATCAACTTGTTATCAGCACACCAGTTTTAAATCTAAAATTATATTATTGTTGTTATTAATATATTGAAGAAAACGAATAGAAGCACAATTAGAAATTTTGTTACCCACGACGCGTTTCGCCATAACTCGGCTCATCAGGTGGGAGGGCGAAGATGGTCGAATCTGAAGACGTTAAGATTTTCTGAAATTTAGCTAGTTGTCACACAAAGATGTAGCTGTGATACAGAGTTTTCCAAAACTATAGAAATAATTTTCAAACAAGCAAATGTGTTTCCAATTTTGAAACATTTTCCGCTGCAGTGACTCCAACTACAGCACATAGATGCACCGGGGCGGCAGGAACCTCCTGCACAAGGGCTTCAAAGGTGGCACATCTGCGCGGTAGATGGCGAAAACAC
Source organism: Parhyale hawaiensis (assembly GCA_001587735.2). Lineage (NCBI taxonomy): Eukaryota > Metazoa > Arthropoda > Malacostraca > Amphipoda > Hyalidae > Parhyale > Parhyale hawaiensis. The sequence goes on along the minus strand of LQNS02278143.1, from coordinate 2,890,079 downwards.
AACAAACAACGATGATTAAATCATCATTATTTTTATTACAGTTTAACATAGCATATAAACCACTGCTAACTGTAACAAAACCTTCAAGTTAGCATTACCCACTTTACTTACTCTCATCCCGTTAACAATACACGGTCAAATATACCGTCGAAAGTTATGATTTGAAAAATCAAATGAGTCCTACTCCTCATGCCTCGAGCGCCAGTAGGTACTTCCCATTGCTCGTCTTACTGACGACACAAACACTAAAGTCCAAAAATTAACTGAGAACTAGTGTTATCGCGACGGGAACAATTCAGGTTGGCACCATAATGAGTGTTATCAGAAGCCCTCCATTGAGAGAGGAAGTGTTGGACATTATGCAGCAGCCAAAGAACGTCCCGCCGCCGTTGCCTGTTGTTGAGCTCTCCAAAGAAACCTCTCGTGGCTCTCTCGCCAAACATCCGCCAAACTTCGAACAAACATCGGCCCAAGTCTCAGGAGCGAACTTGACGTGCCGAGTTGCTGAAGCACGCGCCGCTCACACTCCGCTTGCCTCTGAAGGCCTTCTCATAACTTATTGTTGATAGGCTCCACTTCTTACGCTAATTGCCTGCCTTCTATGCCAAAAAGAGGCATTACGCAGCCTCAAGCATCCCAGCTCTCTCTCAAACTCAATGCATTGAGACTCTAGTACTTTGTTAGACTATCCGATAGGAAGTTAATTATAGAACACTAGCTGACTCCTTGCCATTAGAAATGGCGGTAAAGGTTTTTGCATTGACTGACGCCCTTTTATTGTGAACAATTAAATGATAGAATAGTGGCGTGAGAGATGTCGCTAGAATTGGCTTCAAAGAATTTGCACTGACGCCCTTTAGTGTGGTAATCAAAGCACCGATTACTATTGTACAGTGACTGGCCAGGCATGATCACGTACGTGGTAGTGTTGCGAGCTCAGAATCCCACACATATTACTGCGCGATAAGAAGTGACGTTAAGACATGCAATATTTGTCATTAGTCGTTGCATAGACCACAACAGTACTTGACACTTAGGTCCAAGTGGTCTCTGACGCTGGCGGCTAAAATGGGAAAAATGGGATTTTCTCAAGAGCTATTATGAACATGTCCAGACACGGTCATGCAGGCAAGCGCCCAAGTGCGTCCCCGCCGTATCCAAGATACCTTCTCCGCATGAAAAAATGTTGGGTACCTTGGAATTTTTTTCTTCAATATTAGATAGGGGGAAAAGAATAGCTCTTGAGAAAGTCCTATTTTCCCGTTGCCGACTTTTGGCCGCCAGCGTCAGACCTAAGAGTCAAGTACTGTTGCGGTCTATGGTCGTTGTCATAGTTCCTTCTATAGCGGTCATCATACTGTAGTAACAGTAGTCGTCTACGTATTCTAAACAAGCCGTCATTGTTATTTTGAGAAACGCTGTCCATCCTGAGAGTTATGTGTGTGATATGGAAGCCACCAAAACATCCGTTTATGTATATAGTTTGTAACACTTTAGTGCATATCAAGGGACTATCGCCCGAATTTCAGAGATTGGTTATCACCTAATGAAGATTGTAAGCAGTGCTTAGAAATTTAGAATCTGAATATCCTAGTCCTACCTTTTCGCTTGATGTGTATGTATAGGAGTTTATTTTACTGCAATCGATATCAAGGTCTTTTAATGTAAGTCTGTCTCACAAGTGAATATATCGCTTTTAGTAGGCACGTTCGCTATTGTAGGTAAATTGAGATTGATCCTCGTGCTATTTTAGTCTCATATTTTGTATGTTTCACTGTGCTCTTGTACATGAATTTTAACGATGATTGTATTCAGAGAGCAACAATAAAGGAGAGTAAAAGGAGAGTACTAGCTTTCCTATGGTTAGCTTACGCCTGGGCCAACTATGATGTGCAGCTCTCCGGTGACTATCTTGTAACTATGACTGTTAAGGCCGCTAGGAGCTCGAACCGATACTTAAGTATTTAGAGTCTGAAGATGCTCCTGGTCAGAAAGATATTACACTCCTGGGTTATGCTGAGAGATATTAAGTGTACTTCTGTTAGATATTTTGTAGTGTTTTCACTTGTGTCGTGTTTCATACATCCATGCTGTTGCGGACCGGTTAACAGTTTAAAAGTCATCAGTCCACATCTCTGCTCATGTGCCACAGGGTAGTTCACTTTTAATAACTAGAGCACTCTGAGAGCGCATACCTCCGCCAAGTGAAGCAACGGTAGCGAAAAATTCAAATTGGCTGTGAAACAATATTTTTTTTATAAACTCCAAAATCTGATCATTTGTGCCTTTTGATAGTAATAACAGCTTTTGCAATTTTCTTCAAGATCTGTTCGTAACTATTTGAGTTATACTGCTAACAAACGTTATGACAAACATGAGTCAAACATACAAACGAACCAACCGATCTGCACCAAAATTTGATCATTTATGTCTCTCAACATTACTAACAACCCCTATAAATTTCATATAGATCCATTCATTATTTTTTGAGTTATTTTGCTAACAAGCATAAAATTAAAAACAGTGACAAACGAACGAACGAACAAACGGATCATTACCAAAATTTGGTAATTTACTTTTTGGTGTATACCTAACAACTCATGTTAATTTCATAAAAATCCATTGATAACTTTTTGAGTTATGGCAGTGAGAAATATGAGGCGGACAAACAAACAAACAAATGGATGGAGATATCTTCATCAAAAGTTCATCATCTTTTCCTCCTAACATAGCTAACAATCCCTGTAAATTTCATCCAAATCGGTTCAGAACTTTTTGAGTTATCTTGTTGACAGAGAGACACACAAACAAACAAACAGACAGACAAACACGATGAAAACATAACCTCCGTGGTGGAGGTGATAAATTTAGTCTGTGTAAATTCAACGGCTTTCTATTCTGTCATGTCATGGGACCGCTCAGCTATCCTGGACCCGGGACAGCTAGTTGTTGACAAAAGATCGGTGGTTAGGGAGTGCTGTCGGAGAGTTCAGAGATTTAGTTAAATAGGTCAGTGACTGACTCCCGGTTACAAGTGAGAACCATGAGATATGTATGGGCCCTCCTTGAGAGCGAGACTATAGTTTGGTACGACGTAAGTTCGTAAACTTTCCACGGAAAAATGGAGAGTTGATTATACAGATATTACTCTGTTTATGCCATACATTTTAAATCTTCATTCCTGTTGCCGAGAGGCTGCTGTAGATACAACATGTCTGCTTGACATTAGAATTAAGATATTGGACTAGGTGATCTAGCCAATCATTTTCTTGTTGCAAATTCTATCTTATTGGAAGCTTAACACACATGATGATATTCCAGTATTTGCATTCTTCTCATTTTAGGAGCATTTCAGCGTCCGTCGCAAATAAGTTGACGGCAATTGCACAGAAGATTACGGAAGTGCCAAACTTGGCTTTCCATCATCCGTGTAAAAGAGCAAGCGAAACCTTGTCCAAGTTCAGCAGAAGCGGTCAGTGCGGCGGTAGAAGAATGTCACCCCACCGACAGATCTTTATTTACATTCTGCAAACTTTGAGACAAGTTAGACGTCTTTGTTTCTGGGACTGACCGCTTCGAGCTTGCATATTGAAGAACCGAGACCAAGTGAAGAGTTGATAGGCGTAAAAGACTATCAGTAATATTGTGTGAAGTTTGAGCATGTGGTGGACTAGATATGCCGTGAAAAATATTTCGCACATTTTACGACAAAATGAGGGCAGCAAACATGGTAAAAAGTTCCGTATAATTTACGGTAGTTTTGAAATTCTTAAAGAAAGTTTCTGGTAATTTGTAAAGAAAAATAAAATGGTTCCAAGCTGTTTCAATTTATAGTGGAAAAGTACCGGTATCTGTAACTGTTTTAAGATATGTTAGTAGCTTTGCGGCATCGTGGTAAAAAAATGTCCACAAATCTCATGAATAAATATGAATAAAGAGTTGGCAGTAAAAATGCTGAAAATAAAGTAAACTTTATTATGTTTCAAAGCAGACGGTAACCTGTAGTTCTTAGCCTCAAAAGATCTGCAATACAATACGTGCACTGTGCAAGTAACCTTATACGTCAAATTACCGCTAGCGAGACGCTAGACACGAGGATATTCAAGCAGTGGCCCGTTTTGGTAGGAACATTGTCTAACTTTAACGTCATGTTTGATAGTCAATAACGATTTTCTATCTTCCAAGTGTCTTAGGAGCGGTCCGATTTTATCCTATACGTTATTAAGGGACAGTACCTTTTGCTTAGATGCCACGCATCGTAAAACGCCGAAGTAATGTGTTCTAAAGTCTATCTCTAGACGCTGAAAAAAACGACTCGAATTATTAGGTTAGGGGGCCAAACCTAAATTGAACTAGAGCACTCTAAGAGTTTATGCCTCCGCCAAGCAGGGCAACGTTGAAGAAAAATTTAAAGTGGTTCTGAAACTATGATTTCCTCTTCATTGCAACCAAAATCCGGTCATTTGTGCCTTTTTATAGAAATAACAGCTTCTGAAATGTTCTCGAAGATCCGTCCGTAACTTTTCGAGTTAAGCTCTGACAAATATTTTGCCAAGCATTAATCACACGCACTAACGAACGAGCACATCATCACTAAACTCTGGTAACATGTGTCTTTTAACATTTCCATCAATCCTTACAAATTTCATAAAGATCCGTTCAAAACTCTGTCAGTTATGTTGCTGGCAAATATTCTGACAAACATATTATTTAAACACGCAAACCGATCAATTTATGTCTTTTATTTATGTCTTTATGTCCTTTAATCTTTCTAACAATTCCTGTAAATTTCATAAAACTTATCCGTTTTTAACTTTCTCAGTTATATTGTTAACAAATAAAAATCAAACATAGAAGCAAACAAATGGACAAACAGATCATCACAAATTTTTGGCCATTTAATTGTCGTGATATACGTTACAACTTGTGTAAATTTCATAAAAAATCCGTCCTCAACTTTGTGAGATATGGTATTAAGAAAAAAGAGTGGACAAACACACAAACGGTTGAACGGATCTTCACCAAAAGTTAATCATCCGTTGCTCCTAACAAGCCTGCAAATTTCGTAAAGATCTAACCACAAGTTTTTGAGTTGTTTAAGTGACAGAGAAGCTAACAAGAAAACAGACGAAGAGACATGTTGTTAAAGGTTCAGCACACGGTATAGTTAAAGCACTATGTTGCCGCATGCGCTGCTGCTTTTGAGGAGGAAGTACGGCACGGTGAAAAAATCGTTTCAGTTTATTATTTCTCAAGTCGAAGCACTTAAC
>LQNS02278143.1:2852219-2862343 GCA_001587735.2 Parhyale hawaiensis | reverse complement strand
AGAAAGTAACAAGCATATGAGAAATGAGTAACCGAAACGATCTACCGAGACAACTTATCGTTCAATAGTACAGGCTGCTCTTTAATTCTAGAATACATGGTAAATAGGAGTCCATTGAGATCGAGCAGGAAAACGTATTATACGAGTATGCATGAATCACGAGATAACCACTTACGGAGAAATCACAACATAATTATCGCCGTGTCGGAGATGAATAATTTTCAAAACGCCCCAATTCTATACATAATTAAGGCTCACAGTCATGGCGATACACAGTCTTCACGGTACCAGCAGCCTAGCTTACTGAACTGATAACACTGGACGTCGCGGGGTCGAAAGCCAAGGAAGGCATACGAGCTTTCCAGCGCTTGGCGCTCTGAGTCAGCAGTTGATATGCATGCACAGCTGCCGTGGGGGCACTTATCTTTCTCAGAAACGGAGAAAGTAGGGGAGGGGCACGGGTCGTTGCTCAAGAACCTCCCGTCGATGGTGCCATAGTTTTCGATGATCCGTGGTCGATGCATGTGTACATTCCTCTTGCGTCAGTTGGTCTATATACGCAGCAGTTAAACCAGTACGTGTGGGTTTTTCCAGTGGGAGATGCGGTGGACAGCAAGTCAAATGAGCGCTTCTATTGATACGCTGACACTCCACAAACAAAAAATTCCTTCGCTATAACCCTTTCCAAAATAGAGTTCAGCACAAAAAAAAAAAAAAACTCGATTGATCATAGCGAATAACAGAGAGTACTGTGCACAGCCACGTGACCAAAACAAAGCCACATATGATATCACTTCTCCGACAGGTTTCTCCACCGCGAGAGGGTCGACTCTGTTATACCAGCGGCAACGTCAAATGTGACTGTTTCGGTCACACAAGAGTTCACTATTCTAATTATTGTATTCATTTGGCTCATGAAGAGACCACTCTTCGATCTACCGTGATCGCAAAGACGAATTATTTCGCACTAACATAAAGTTATGAACATCATTTCCTGCCACAAGGTATGTCTTAATTAATAGTTCCTGCCTAAAATAAACGTAGCAAATCCTACGCAGATATCCGGAGTAGAAAGCATGGAAGCAAATCTTCGCTCCACGACAGACGCAATTAAGTTTCCACGGGTTTCTCTCGCCATTGAATCACTCGCATCGGCGATATAAAACGTTCTTTGAAGCCAAGAACTTCTGATAAAAATAATCAGAAGTTTAACGATAGAATTTTGCGCGCTGAACCTTTTACCGTAGTCATTCGACTCCTCTTTTTAGCAACAGATCGCTCCGAAACAGGAAAAATCATTCCAGAAAATATCGACATTTGGGTAAAAAAAACTGCCCGCGTGAAGACATGTTGCAATATCACAGATGCCGATGAGATCCTGGTTTTCCAGCGACTTAGTATAGGAAAAATACCGCGATTTGAAGGGAAAAATGATCAAAATTGAGAAAAATAAGGATGCTTTGCTTGGGGACAATTATTCTGCAACATGTACAATTGATGCACAACGCGCGTGTACGCGGTTGGGAAATTTTTTCCCGGAATAATATTCCTCATACTACATGCTTTATTATCTTACTAAATATTATTTTACAAGTGACTCGCGTCGTATTTGAATGAAGGTAAAAAATTGGTACTTGAGCGGTGCTCGCGTGTTCGTTTCTGTTATCTGCTAGTCAAAGGACTTCTCAAATGAAAATTTGATATCCTACTTGAAAGTTTGGATACGTTCAGTCCAGTGGTATTTCCCGTATTACCTTTAGCATGTACGAACAGATCATGTGGGACAGCTCAGTAATTGCCAGGCGTTCTCCAGATTTGACCGGATGCTACCCCGTATCCTGGATACTGTAGCATCTTTTCGAGGCTTGAATTTCCCAATGTCTTATCTCCATAGACCGTGACGGGAAAAATGATAAAAAATATAGATACAAGAGAGCCCGAACTTCCAAAAATGACAGCGAGGAATTTGAAATGACCTGTCGTCATTGATGATACTTTTCGCTGCTAAATATGTTTCTGAAGGATAAGCTGCAACAGTAACGTACTGTAAAAACAAGGAGCTTCTAATGGTAGGAGCAAGCCCAAGCACTTTCTGGGCGAGTAAACACATAGCTTTGTCACGTGATCGAAGCTGCCGTTTGGGGTCCTTGAAGTGGCTAAAGTGGCAGTGGTCAGCACATGTAATTAAGGAAGATACAGACAGGCAGTTCTTCAATATTTTTGCAAGACGATCCTGTCTGAAGATTTATATCCCAGTGCTCACCCTGTTACGTTCATCATCAGATGGTATACAGGATACAAGTTTCCTTTACAAACTTCCATCCGCTCGGAATATCGTCGATGGTTAATGGCTATAAAAATTTGAGCTCAAGACTCCTTCCTAGACAGGCTGCGTGAGGCAATGCTGCTCTCTGATTGGATATGCCACTCAGTCAGTTGAAGGGGAAAGTTTACTCGAAGCGCTCCCGTAGGGTAAATAGAGAGGGTGCGCTCCTCCCTATTAGAACCTCCTTGTGTAAAAATCAGTACATCAACAAATCCTCTGCTTTGTTTTGGTTTTTACTCTTCAGATGGCTTCTCAAATAGAAATTCAAGTTTCTGCCTGAAAAATTAGAGATATATAGCTAAATCTCACATTACATGTAATGGAATTTGATTAAAACCAAAATTAAGTGTAAATCTGGCCGTTAGGTGTAACGTGAAACTTTAAACCTAATGACCTGGAAAGTCAACGGGCTTCTCTTCGTACTTTTACCGACAAATAGCTGCGCTGGGCCTTCTTTACTCCGCCACCATGCACCGACCACCACCCTACTACATAGCCCTTTCAAATTTGCTCCTGCTCATAAGGTTAGTGAGGCCAGGACTGGTTCCTGTCGCGTCCCGAAGTGTTTTTATTGAATGTATGTGGGTTTTAGTGTTTTTATTGATTTTTGTGGGTTTTTGAATTTTTTTTTTGACTTAGCGTCAATCTTTGATGCGCCTTACATAGCGTCAATTTTTGATGCGCCTTACTTAAGGTTAATCTTTGATCGCGAGCAGAACCAGTCCTTGCCCTAACCTAGATGAAGGGCTGCACATTGGACTTAGCAGAACCAGTCCTGGCCATCACCTAACCTAGATGAGAACGAGCTCATTCACCCGTAGGCTATTACACCTAAACGCACTTTATGCCATAAAATTACATTTAATGTCTGAAAATTGCACCTAACGGCCTTAATTGCACGTAATGTAGCACTTAGTTATATATACAGGGCGTTGGAAAATTCAGTATCAATAGTTTAACCACAAGTAAAGTCATTATAGCCGTACCCGTGGTATAATTGCTTTTGGCAAAATTCAGATTTTAAATAAGTTACAGCGTTTTTTATTTTTATTCCGAAAAACAATTTTCGCTGTTAAAGAAATCGCTGTTGACCGATTTTCAAGAAAATTGGTAACAAAGTAAATCTTTCAGCGCTCTATGCACGCATGCTGTCAAAAATTGAAAAAATGTAAAATAACTGGGAAAATGACGTTCAAATTCAAAATAGGCTACATAAATTAATAGTCGCACTCGACAAAAACGAGAAATCTACGATGGAAGCCTATTTTAAGACCTGTCTGATGATGTGATGGATGACAAAAATTAATCAGATTAAGTGCATTTGCCAGGAGGAAAAGTGATATAAGTTCACCAGTATTGACGCGCACCCGCATGTTGCCCTGTCACTGCACTAGATAGGCATGGCTAGACGAACCTCAGTGCTACGGTGAGTGGGTTTTACGTTTCGTGACTGGGCAGTTGGCAGTCTTTCAGTAAATTGGTGTTACTCTTAACGCAATGAAGTCCATAAACGAAATAATAAACAATCAATCGTTTAGCGAAAAAAATTTATTCGAAACTAATAATTTGTTGCGGTCTGTGAACTTTAAAAGCTTATATTTTGTCATGTGAAATTACATAATTTCTCTCTAGGAACGTTTTGTCATATCTACATTTACTTACAAACGCTAATTTCTTTTGAATATTGGCGACACGGTTGCAAATGCAATCAACATTATTAGGGTTTTAAAGCCGTGATTACTCAAGTGATGAAATAAGAGAAAACGTAACTTGACAAGATTTACGCTGTGGTTTTCAAATCATCTGATGCTGATCTGCAAACATAGTGCATGTGAATTCCACCATGCCTAATAACGCTAAATAGTATAACTTGTGTTTCACCCAAAAATCCTCCTCAAACTTAGTAAAACCCACTTACCGTTGCACTGATATTAGACCAGCCATGCCTATCTGTTGCAGTGGCAGCGCATCATGCGGGTGCGCGTCAATACTGGTGAACTTATTTCAGTTTTCCTCCTGGCAAATGCACTTAATTTGATTATTTTTTGCCATGCATTACATCATCTGAAAGGTCTCGAAATAAGCTTTTATCGTAAGTTTCTCGTTTTTTATGAGTGTGACTATTAATTTGTGTTGGCTATTTTAAATTTGAGCGTCATTACCCCTGTTATTTTACCCTTTTTTCAAATTTTGATAACATGAGCCCAAAGAGCATTGAAAGATTTACTTTGCTACCAATTTTGATCAAAATCGATTAAAAATTGATTTTTCTTACAGCGAATATTGTTTTTCGGAATAAAAATAAACCTCTAACTTTTTTTTAAAAAACTGGATTTTACCAAAAAATGGTGGAGTGTTACGAATTTTTCTCAATTTCCCGCCATTTTTAAATGTCCTTACACCATACCGTAACTGCCCACTGAAATTGGACCTTTCGCAAGTAGGCACGATGGCGCATATCAATGATAAAACGCTTTCTAATTAATCTAGCGACCTCAAACAAAAACCAGCATATTCATAATAAAGTGGAGAATATATTTATGAACAAGAAACACAAAGTTGTCAGAAAAGCCGATAGGGAATGATAATTGATTCCATAAATGTCAAAAATCTTCTAAAAATCACCATAACTTTTAGAAATTCGAGTTTTTTGCCAAAAATTGCATGCCTAGGTAGTGCACGTAATAGTCTTTAGCATGAGATACAGTTGGTGTTTCTCCATTCCACTGGTGGCGCGCAGGGGGAGGAGCTGATTGGGCGGTGTCCAATGCACTCAAATGGAGAGGCATCATGAGAAGGTAGAAAGCTCGACAAATATTTAGCTAATATAAATTTAATGTTATTATTTCATTCCATTTCTGACTCTAATGCTAGCATATTGTAATTATTATTTCGCCAAAAATATCGCAGTATGATTCCCTGTATTGCACTTGAAGCTACACGGTCAAGGAGTTGGCGCTGGCATCACTTGCGCATACAGGCGCCTGTGGGTGTTTATTTTGTATGCTATTATATCGTGAGCAAAATTTCTTAGAAACGCTTCAATACACTTTACAGAACACTTTATCTTGCGTGTACTAGTCAGCAACACAACTTCATCATATTATAAAAACTGTAATAAGAGCACCTGTATTACTTTACTTGTATGGGATAGTAGTTTGAGCCTTTCTTAATCAGTACTAAGCTGTTCTAAAGGAGGGAAAGGAAGGGACATATATTATGACGATAGGCATGTGGTATCCATGTACGGTGCTCCTATATAGGATTTACGTGAGTGACAACAGCTAATCGGAAAAGAAAAGGAAGAACAGACGAAACTAAGATCAGTAGGAGCATGAAGTCGGAAGGAAGAAAAGTGGGCACGAAAGACAGATGCCCCGAAGGCCTAGTTAATGCTAAAGGGACGTACAGGGTCCCCCTAGGAACGCTGCTTCCCATAACATGTGATAGGCGACCAAACTAACCTAAGCCTAAGGCATATAATGGCCCCTCCTATGCTCCCTGACTCGTAGGGACCGACCAGGGCCCCGGCCTCGGAAGACACCGGCCTTATTTCAGCCCCCCGGCCCCGGTTGATCGAAAATTGCTTATCCCGGCCCCGTTTTTTTTCTATCGGCCCGGGCTTTTCAAACTGTGGAGACCGGAGGTTTTGCCAGGGCTTTTTGAGGGAGGAGGGAAAACGCTTAACAAGCAATAAAACAAGTTTTCTGGGGGAAGCTAACTTTCTGGGTAAACCAATTCATTATGAGTTACCATTGATCAATATCGCATCAATATACTGTCTTAAACTACTGCCAGTGCAAGAAACCCCCGGTCCTGGCAATTTGGTTTTGTTCGTCCCGGTGCCCTCAGAGGTATATTCTGGCGGGCCCTTTCCCTCCCACAATATGTTTGGGCTTACGCAGGCAAGGTCCCAAGTGCCTTCTCCGCAGGGAATGTAGCAGTTGGCCGCAGTTCCTGCTGAGATGATAAGTTTTGTAAAGTTAGGTAGTTTCTCTATAGTTCCCCTTCTGTTTCGCGAGGTGGGTAGTGTAAGCAACCCATCCCGTGGGGCTCCTATCTGCTCCCGTGTAGAGGGCCACGGAAGGGACCCCCTCCTCCCTCCCCCCCCCGCACGAGTGTTCGCTTCCTTCTGTCTTTCGATCTTTTTGTTTTTTGTCTCCTTCTCTGCGGCGCACAGCTGAGCGATGTCGTTTGGCCGAGCCGTGGGGAGTTAAAAATGTTCGCGCCTTATTTCCTGCCAGACATGGTGCACGTGGCCAAGATTGTTCTAATAGAACTCATCTGAGTTCAATTCAACTTCAAAACTATATCATACAAAATTGGATCGATGTTAGTCTACATAGTAGCCATCGTATCTAATACGGCGCGAAAACCCACAATATTAATAAGAGGTCACCCCTCCCGGTCCCGATTATATACTTTTATTTGGTAAATTTTTAATTTAGCTCACATAATTATATGGTCTTTGTGATCATTCCTGCCCTGAGTATATGCTAATTGGGTAAATTTAATACAATTTACATGAATAACGTTTCCGTCGCAGATGCTTAGTTTTCGAGATACATGACTTTGAAGTTCCCATTGTTTTTCGATGGGAGAAAGTATCCGGCGTCGTTAATAAGCTCGCTAGCGACCTAATAGGAACTTAGCCAAACCTACCTAACCTAATCTAATCTTACCCAACCTAACCTGTGTTATTTTCTCCCATAGAAAAGCAGTGGGAACTTCAAAGTCATATATCTCTAAAACTAAGTATTTGCAACGAAAACGTTATTCATGTAAATAGTCTTGCATTGACCTAATTAACATACTGAAAGCAAGAAAAAAAAACATGGTTGAGCTAAAGTAAAATAATACCCTTTATTTTTGGTCACCCGGCTCTTCAACCCTGGCCCCGGCTATTTGGTCGTCACCCCGGTCCCAGCTACTTGACTTTTGGTCTCCCCGGCCCCGGTCTTTCCTAAATGGTCTCCCCGGTCTTTCTCTATCCTTGAGGCGATTAGTTTACTCAATGTGTGCTATACATCGAAGCAAACAACCAACTGTATGGATATTTCATTATTCTACGCTATTATTTCTGCTTAACTCGGTGATTGCAGGGCGTGCTGATACACCCTAAGTGGTGATTGCAGGGCGTGCTGATAAACCCTAAGTGGTGATTGCAGGGCGTGCTGATACACCCTAAGTGGTGATTGCAGGGAGTGCTGATACACCCTAAGTGGTGATTGCAGGGCGTGCTGATACACCCTAAGTGGGGTGACTGCAGTGCGTGCTGATACACCCTAAGTGGTGATTGCAGGGCGTGCTGATACACCCTAAGTGGTGATTGCAGGGCGTGCTGATATACCCTAAGTGGTGATTGCAGGGCGTGCTGATACACCCTAAGTGGTGATTGCAAGGTGTGCTGATACACCCTAAGTGGGGTGATTGCAGGGCGTGCTGATACAACCTAAGTGGTGATTGCAGGGCGTGCTGATACACCCTAAGTGGTGATTGCAGGGGGTGCTGATACACCCTAAGTGGGGTGATTGCAGGGCGTGCTGATACACCCTAAGCGGTGATTGCAGGGCGTGCTGATACACCCTAAGTGGTGATTGCAAGGCGTGCTGATACACCCTAAGTGGGGTGATTGCAGGGCGTGCTGATACACCCTAAGTGGTGATTACAGGGCGTGCTGATACACCCTAAGTGGTGATTGCAGGGGGTGCTGATACACCCTAAGTGGGCTGATTGCAGGGCGTGCTGATACACCCTAAGTGGGGTGTTTGCAGGGCGTGCTGATACACCCTAAGTGGTGATTGCAGGGCGTGCTGATACACCCTAAGCGGTGATTGCAGGGCATGCTGATACACCCTAAGTGGTGATTGCAGGGCGTGCTGATACAACCTACGTGGTGATTGCAGAGCGTGCTGATACAACCTAAGTGGTGATTGCAGGGCGTGCTGATACAACCTAAGTGGAGATTGCAGGGCGTACTGATACACCTTAAGTGGGGTGATTGCAGGGCGTGCTGATACACCCTAAGTGGTGATTGCAGGGCGTGCTGATACACCCTAAGTGGTGATTGCAGGGTGTGCTGATACACCCTAAGTGGGGTGATTGCAGGGCGTGCTGATACACCCTATGTGGTGATTACAGGGCGTGCTGATACACCCTTAGTCAATCATTGCTGAGACAAAGAAGGACCCTGACCCCCACAAGCCAGGGCAAAACAGGTGGTAGTATACGCAAGTGATTAGAAATTCCTTTGAAACTTTGATTGAAAATACCTTGAAAATAGTCTTGTGAAATAATATAGATTACAGTCAACTTATGGTTTGAATGCAATAATTGCGCATATTATAAAGGAAGAAAATGAAACAGAAATTCGCATCAAATCGGTTATATTCTCGCAATTATATATTGCACTGTAAAATTATCTTTGTTCTTCATGACAATCATTCGTCACTAATTGCAAACATTTGTTGCAAAAACAATGAGTTTAGTACATTTCCTTTGAGACCCTCTAGCACTGGCCACATGTTCCGCCCGACCTTCTTTAGCCTACCAAAGATCTCCCAAGCAAACTGAAACGAAGCTCGAGAAGGATCTTTCCGGCGGCCCCGAAGGCAGACAATAGTTAAATAACAAGCAGGCAGGTGGAACATCTCCGCCGCTTGCGCTATCATTGAACTAAGACTGCAAGCAAGATAGGGGACAGGAAGCGCGAGATTCTTGTTTATCCGAAACCACATTGCTGTTGTTGCAAGGAAACAGCGAAGTGTTTTGGAGAGAATACAATTAAACTAACGCCGGGGCATTTACCTGAGGTGCGGCGAATCCAATACAGAAAGCAATGCTTTGCACAAGATAAATAATTGTGTTGGTTGAGTTTACTCGGATAGCGTGGATTGCTGCAGTCTATGCAGGGTGGAAACACCAAGAGTTATTGAAATGAATTTATTCAGTGAAGCATCTGCGAAATGAGACTGATAAGAAACAAGAGTGCATGCATAGGAACGAATATATAAATATATAAGTAAATTTATGTATGAATGCATATATAACTTAACAATCAGAGGACTCTCAGAGCTCATACCTCCACACTAAGCAAGGAAATGTTAACGAAAATCTCAAATTGTCCTGAAACTAGGATTTCCTCTTTTGTCGTCACTAAAGTTTGTCATTTGGGCCTCTTGACAGTCATAACAGCTCCTGCAATTTTTTTTCTTGAAAGTTTTTCTTGAAAATCCGTCTGCAACTTTTTGAGTTATGTTCTTACAAAGATTTTGATAAATAGTAGTCAACCACACAAACAGAAGAAATAATAAGTCACCAAAAATTTTGTCATTTGTCTTCTAACATTCTAATAATTTGTAAAAATTTCATAGAGATCCATTCATAACTTTTTGAGTTATGTTGCTGACACACAAAACATCAAACGTAGAGACAAAAAACAAAGGGGCATTACAAAAAATTGGTCATTTGCGCTTTGTAATATTCTCAACCATTTGAGCATAATTTCTTGAAGATCCGTCCATAAATTTTTGAGTCATCTCAGCGACAGATAAACAAACAAACGCGACAACATAACCTTCTTGGCGGAGATAGTTAAGGGCTATACCGCCTCGCGAGAAGAGAGGCCATGCAGTCTAAACTAAACTATGTCATCCTGCCACGAAAAGAGCCGGGCTCCAATAAGACCTTGACCACCTCATGGAATGGAGCAGAACGTGGCAGATGAGCTTTAATGTCGACAAATGCTCAGTAATGCACATAGGGCTGATGAACCCTTCGCCCCCACTGCAAATGAATG
>LQNS02278143.1:2752246-2776000 GCA_001587735.2 Parhyale hawaiensis | reverse complement strand
CATCAGACATCTAGTATGCCGATAGAAATGTGGAACCCATGCACGAAGGTGTTCCCACACCGGATCAACCGCATTTGAACAGCAAGCAAGTCGGAAAAGAAGAGGAAGAACAGAATAAAGCATGAGCAAGTAGGAGTATGAAATCGGGAAGGAAGAAAAGTCGGCACGAAAGACAGACGTCGTGAAGGCCTAGCTAATGGCTGAGGTAACCTACACGGAACCCCGATAACTGATTTACCCGAATTTACCCGTCCAGCGGTTGTCTAGTGCTATTAGGTTAATCGCACCTAATGAAATACAACTTCTAAAATATCGTTAAGGGGTTGAGGTATTGTATGGAGTTCTCTTGGAGGGGGGGGGGGGGGTCACGACTCTCAGTAAGAGGAGTGCCAACCTCATGGGGCGTGAGAAGTGGGTCAATTACTGAGTTGGGTAATGCGCGAGGGAAAACCGACGGCTTTTACATACTGTGTTGACTGATTCAGTGCACCTCCAAAGCACTATTTTTGGCGATCACCACTACAAGGAACAAAGAAAACAGTACCGCTGTAGCGAACAGTGGCGATTTTACCAACACTTGCTGATCAGAATATTGACATTTCTCGGATTAGGACGGCAAATCTAAAGCTTTTTCAATTTTTTTTGTATTGCTTTATTTTCCTAAGAAGTGTATGGTGATGGGTGGTCAGGGATATCTGTTGATGATGAACTTTTGTTCTGTATTATTTTTAACTTACATCCAGAGAAACTTGTGAGTGTGGTACGTTCTAACCATGCAATTGAATTGAAACGAATACGACATATTGCTTTCGGGGCGGTGTGAAACAGTTAAAACTGATAATTAATATTTCGAAATCTTTATTAAGTGAAATTTCCATATAAGGGACAGTTGAAATAGATTTACCGATAACTTTGTCTGCCTAGCACACAGACATTAGCAAACAGGGCTCATTCAGTAAGGCGAGAATCACCTAACTACCATGTAAGTTTTGAGGAAACATTTTGAAAATTTGATTTTCGTAAATGATGACTAGATGGCCAGAATGAATGTTCAATTTTCTCATACCCTTCGAAGGAGCAAAACAAAACGTGCAAACGCACATCGATTTGGGCTTGCTATGTACTAACCTGGCCCTCTACCAACAGACCACCGAAGCTACACAACCCCATGGCACTGTTGGTAAGCAACTGCGACACTGCTGAAGAGTTATGGAGATGGAAAAATATTGACTCCAAATACCACTAGTTGTTAAGTGGTGAAGGTTCTTCATTCGCACATTACCAGGGGTTCGGGCGCTCGATCCCCAGCCAGGGAAGTAAAGATACGATACATTGCCCGCGTGTGTAGAGCCAGCGGTTCTTTCACTAGACCGGAGGCACTGGCCTTAGGATCAAGCGGGTGCGGGGAGCACGGTTATCGATCAAGTCTTCCGTTGAGATGGGTAACCGGAAGAAGCCCATGGAGGAAAAAATCCCCGGTAGGAAAAGAGCCCCGGTAGGAAAAGAGCCCGGGTAGGAAAAGAGCCCCGGTACGAAAAGAGCCCCGGTACGAAAAGAGCCCCGGTAGGAAAAGAGTCCCGGTAGGAAAAAATTCCCGGTAGGAAAAAATAACCAGTAGGAAAAAATCCCCAGTAAGAAAGAAGCCCCGGTAGGAAAGAAGCCCCGGTAGGAAAGGATCCCCGGTAGGAAAAAAAGCCTCGATAGGAAAAAAGCTCCGGTAGGAAATAAGCCCCGGTAAGAAAAAAGCCCCGGCAAGAAAAAAGCCCAAGTTGGAAAAAATCCTTGGTAGGAAAAAATCCCTGGTAGGAAAAAGCCGCGGTAGGAAAAAAAAAAAAAAACGTAAAAAAAACCCTAGAGGAAAAAATTCAGCTTTTTACCTGAAGCAATATTTAGGAGCTCTATTCATTTATTTTGCATACAACATACTTAAGTAATGTAGTAGAGAGTAGTAGTACACAATTTTACTAGCACATCAGGGACACAATGTCTATATCGCGCCGAACTATTCCTGTGGTTTAACACAGGCTTGTGCGCCACTAGGGCGCGAAGTTCGTCTCGTTTCAAATTATCAATGATTTTCTGCCGGTAGGTCTGAGATGGTCAGTGCGCTACTAACAGGAAAAAGGCGCAAGTTGTGCATCTCCAACCAACGGACACGGCTGAACGCTTTCGCTCAGCACGTCGCGCAGGGGAAGTAAACGAAAACCAAGAAGGTAGAAATGCTAAACTAAAGTAAACGATATTATGCTAAGCTAAATTTGACCTAGCATCTGCATGTGCAAACGTGGGTTGCAAGAACACCTGAAATAGGTTATGTGAGGTTTAATTACCTCCGCCAAGGAGGTTATGTTTTCGTCGTGTTTGTCTCTCTTTGTCCGTCTGTCTGTCTGTCACCAAGATAACTCAAAAAGTTATGAACCGATTTGGATGAAATTTGCAGGGATTGTTAGGTATGTTAGGAGAAACAGATGATTAACTTTTGGTGAATATATGTCCATCCGTTTGTTTGTTTGTTTGTTTGTCTGCGTCATTTTTCTCGATGCCATAACTCAAAAAGTGATAGATGGATTTTGATGAAATTAACATGAGTTGTTATGTATGTAACAAAGAGTAAATTATCAAATTTTGGTAATGGTGCGTTTGTTCGGTCGTTCGTTTGTGACTGTTTTTAATTTTATGCATTTTAGCACAATAACTCAAAAAATAATGAATGGATCGTTGTGAAATCTATCGGAGTTGTTAGTAATGGTGAAAGACATAAATGATCAAATTTTGGTGCAGATCGGTTGATTCGTTCGTATGTTTGACTCATATTTGTCATAACGTTTGTTAACAGTATGACTTAAAAAGTTATGAACGGATCTTCAAAAAATTGAACAAGCTGTTATTAATATAAAAAGGCACAAATGATTAGATTTTGGAGTTTATGCAAAGAAAATTATGGTTTCAGAGCCAATTTGAATTGTTGCTACCGTAACCTCACTTGGCGGAGGTATGCGCTCTCAGAGTGCTCTAGTTAGAATTGGTTTGGTGAGCTTAGGTTAGGGTTAGTGTAGGTTAGGTGAGCGTTGGTTAGTTGAGCTTAGATTAGTTGAGCTTAAGTTAGGTGAGGTTAGGTTATTTGAAGTTCTGTTAGGTAAGGTTAGGTTATGTCAGTGTATGTTAGGTTAGGTGAGATCAGGTTATGCGAGGTTAGTTTGTGAGACAGGTTAGGCTTTAAGCATAGGAGTCCAATTTTTATAGTTCGGACCTTTTCTAAGGAGAAAAATAGGGTATATCGGGTTAAGCCTATCGAGTAAAAACATACGAAAAATTAGGTAATTACACAAGGCTTCAAACCATGATGTAAGGTTAGTCGGGCGAGGCCTGGTTTTGTCCAAGTCGCAGTTATAAAAAAAAGTTGAGGTTAAGTTCCATGAAGTTAGGTCAGGTGAGGCTACGTTAGGCTACCTGCATAGGAGCCCAATTTCAACGTTTCGGGTACACCTCTCTAGGTTAGCTTGGAAGAATTTGGGTTAGACGAAGTTACGTCAGGTTAGGTGAAATTAGGTTAGGTGCAATTAAATAATGTTAGGTCCGACTAGGCTGGGTTTAGTTAGATGTGGCTAAATTTGGCTAAGCTCAAATAAAAAAAAAAGCTAAACTAGGTTAGGCTTAGTTTCATTAGGTTAGGGTGGGTAATTGTATAATAGGGTATGATACAACTTATTTTAATGTACTTGCTTCAAAATACCTAGGTAGGAGTAATTAATGCACATCAGGCGATATGCGAGGGCTTTTTTCCGGGTGGCGTTTTTCCGCCTTGGTTTCTTTCCTATACCCGTTGAGATGATACCATAGCTTTGACAATCTGGGGTGGCCTGCAGCCGTGCACTCCCCTGGGCTCTAGCAGGCTTTACTGTGTTTTATTTTAGTTGAAGTGTGTGGTCAAAGCGACTTCGTTAACGCCTGTGATAGCCTGGTTGCCTAGACACAGATTGCACTAATATTCATTTACAGATTATCTCTAATTAAACTGCCAAAATGTACACATAGTCCATTATCCATTAACCCTGAAGCGCTTAGTGTTCAACCGCTTAGGCTTTACTGCTAGTGCTGTTGCTTCGAAATACTCGTCTGCTAGTAACCAGGTCCCAAAGCGACCATTTATGTGAATATTTTCTTCATGGAAATCGTGTCAAGCTTAGCTTTAAAAATAATAGCCAGTATGGTCAGTTGGGTAAATACTGGAGGCGTCATCAGAATCGTCTCTTCGCCTAAGATACTTGACGGAGGTCCACATGGCATTGAACGCATCACTCAACATGTACAGAATTTTTTTATGGGACTTCTTCGGTGAAACTTAGTATAACAAGAGCTAGTGACTAGCGAGAGATCCAATAGGTAGCGAGTTATTTGCACGTAAATACGCCGAAGAAGCTCATCAAACCTTGCCAATGAAGCACAATTCACGTTCACTTAGTCCCGACATTTCAAACGGCATGACTCGCAGTAGATTTAATAAATAAATTCCGAACATGGAATAAGCGAAGCGATTTTTGGACGCATGCCAGCTGAAGCGAGGAACGATTGAAGTCTTTGCTAGGCCTCGCAGTTCAATAATTCGGTGCTTGGTAGGCAAAGCATTGCCTCGGGCAGGCACTCGAGATTAGATCTTCCAGTGGCAGAGAATTAAATGAGAATTATACAATCCGTTAATTAGCATTGTGAAAGGCGGAAGGACTTTCGCCTACTTTAATCGGCGCATTTTGGATTATCTTTATCCTTTAAGGTGAGTGAGAAAATAAGGTGTACTTTGGTCAAGGCATTCTGCATTGCAGAGTCATACTGATGGCAGATGAGAACGTGTATAGACACAGGTGCTCGTTGTGTCTTATTTCATTACTGGTGGCCCGTGCCGTCATTATAAATGACGGCAAAAAATTAACACTTCACCAAAACCCCCGCCGTCTTTTGAGCTTCCTCATTTTTCCCCTATCTAATACTGAAGAAAAAAATTGCAAGGTTCCCCACTTTTTTTTACATTTTGAATCTGAATTTTCTCCTATCTTAGTCCCATATAGCGTGAGAGGAAAGATATAAATATTTAAATAAATAAATAAAAACACGACTTGAATTATTATATAGTATTGATGTTAATTTATTCTGGTGAAGCAACATCTGGTGAGAACGTTAATTTAGAAACAAGGTCGATCTTAAGGAATGTAATGCAGCTGCGCCATCAGCGATTCGGAAATATCTTTCTCCTTGCTCTGACTCAGAGATCATGCAAGACAAGACACGCACTTACACCAGGTAATGAAAAAAAATGCGCACCTCATGTTGCAAGTGAGCGAAAGCGCTTATCTAACATTTACGGACATTGGTTACAGGAATCACGTCACTGTTATTTACTTCCAATTCATCCTTCCCATGACCAGAGAACTACTCAGCATATTTTGCCAGGTGAGTCTTAAAGTCCCACGCACTATATATTACTCCAATTGAACGAATCGCTGTGAATGCACTCATACTATGTATAAACAAAAGAAGCACTCCGAGAACGCAGAGCTCCGTGAAGAAGGGCGGTGCTAACGAAAATTTCAAATTTTACGGAATCCAGGATTTCTCTTTGATCGTCATCAAAATTTGATCATAGGTTTCAGCATTCCTAGTAATTACTGTTAATTAGATGAGGACCCGTCCGTAATTGAGGGAAAAACGGAAATAACAACAGAAAAATAAAAAAGTTAAACGGACTGGTGGATCTTTTCTAAAAATTATTGATTATTATTTTCTGACATACCCAACACTGTGTAAATATCATGAAGATCAGTCAATAATCTTTTGAGAGACTGGGCGGGCAAAAATATATGTATATATAGTAATCCTAAATCTAGTTACTGTCCAAACTAAGTACCTCATGAAGTTCTTGACGAAACTACGGAAAATTTTCAGGCGATAAAAACAACTGTTTAATCTTCAAATTTACTCAATATAACCAACAGCCAGCAGCAGCTGATGATGACCTGGAGACGGTTCCCGAAGGGTTTGCACGTCCGGGCAACGTAGTCAAAGTTCATGGCCATCCACTTCCGCTGAAGGGATGCTTCCAAGGCGGTGATGTTTGAGCATCGAAAGCAGCAGGCCTAGGCCTCAATGTGCGGCCAGAAGGCGTAGCCCAGATTCACATCTGACGAGTATGGTGGCCACACATCTTTAGACCAGACGAATAAATTTTGCTTGTGCAAGAAGCCCTATACACACGCCTGGATGTGAGCGCTGGGGCACGGTCTTGTTGAGGCACAACAGTGACAAATGCAATGTCAAATATACAGAAACCAGCATGTTAACTACTTTGTCCTCGCAGTCCCTGCCGCCACTCGGTACCCGTTGAGAACCAAATCAGAGGCATTACGGAGCCATTCAAAGCGATGAAACCGAGGGACTTGACGGATTCCGACTGCTTCGTCGCTGACGATGTGCGGCCGCTCTCTTCCACCTTATCGAGGGACAAGTAGCGGTCGTTTCTTTGGGTTCTCACAAGCTAGGTCGGCTGTCCAAGCTTTCTCATCTAAGAAGATCATCACCTGACCAGCTGAAAAGACTTGACGTCATTCATGAGCCTCTGGTAACGTCCAAGACTCTTGGCGTGGATTTCTGGCTTGAGCAGTGGTTCCTCAACTCTGACAAGGGACTTTGCTCCTAACTTTGCGATGCGACTGCTAGGCTAACTGTGGCCGCTCCAACCATCAGCCTGCGGAAGTGTTGGCGCATGGACGTCAAGAGATTGCTTTGAATGGCATCTCGCAAGCTATCTCGGTTCGATTGACAACACTCTTTCGACCACTACAAGCACGTCTGTTCACGCTCTCGCCGTCGTCCATGAACTTCTCGATCTGGCATACGGTTGTACGAGACACCACACTACCAGATTTGCGTCGCCGCTCACTTCGTTTCCCGCATGATGAAGTGCCGAGACCTCTTCAAGGCCACGTTACTCGGCTTTCCGATGGTAAGCGGCAAAATATGCTATGAGTGGCCAAGCTATCAGAGTTTTTCATTATTAGAGTGTCCAGATTATTATTATTATTTTTTTTGCCTATCCGGTATGCTGTTAACGGACAGAACGACAGAAAATCCCCGGCAAAAATATAACCTCCAGATAGGAGATAATTGAAAAATAAACGATTTTCTGCGTATGAATGATAATATTGCAGATACTAGCCTACAACAGAACAAAAGTTAAGAGTACTACTACCAGGTCCGCTGAACTTTCAATTACTAAACATAAATACAAGTATCTAGTAAACAGAGCCAAGTACCTCTTGCCCTTCATACGGCAAGTGACCATATATAGTTATATCCCTTATGTTATTCCTACGAAAGCGTTTGTTTTTCAGTTGCCCGGTAAAGGGTTAACGGACTATACTTAGAAATTTGAGCAGCCTGTGTAATTATTGAATTAGATTAGGTAAGCTTACTCTGTGAACTAAATTGGAAACTTCAATGCTACCTACATAACAGCTACAGCACTCTGCGGGCGTATACCTACCCCCGTCAAGCAAGGCTTTATTAATGAAAATTTCAAATTCATGCTGAAAACGGGATTTCTTTTATGCCATCACCGAAATTTGGTCATTTGCATCCCTTTACAGTAACAGTTTTGTAATGTTCTAGAAGATCCGTCCGTAACTTTTACAGTTATGTCCTAACAAACACTAAGCCAAACGGTCAGCCACACAAACGAATGAACCAATCATCACCAATATTTATATTTGACATTTCTCACATACCTACAAGTTTCATTAAGATCCGTTTATAACTTTTTCAGTTATGTTACCAGCAAACATAAAAACACAGACAAGCAAACAAATCATCATAAAATTGGCGATTTGCTGCTCGTAATATCCCAAACAAGTCGTACAAATTTCATAGAGATCCGTAAATAACTTTTTGAGCTATACTACCAAGAAAGGCACACAAACAAAGGTTTAAACGGATCTTCACCAATAATTAATCATCTTTACTTCCTAAAATACCTAACAATTCCTGTAAATTTTATGAATATTTGTTCATAACTTTTTGAGTTATCTTAGAGACAGGCAGAAAAACAGATAAACTGGATAAAAGCATACGTCCAAAGTTGTGCACATATTGGCTCGTACGAATAAAACTTCATTCGGCGACCTACACGTAGGACGCCGGGCACAACTGTGTTAAGTAACCGATTACGTCGCAAAACCTCATTTGAAACATTTGCCGCATCAAAAAAAAAAAAAAAAAAGATACTCCGCGCTCGCGGTCCCTGGACCTAAATTTACGACTCGGTTTCATTTTTCATTAATTTTCTCTGAAGCTTATACGATACAATGGCTTCTCCCCCCGTAGGAATACAATAAGATAAACAACCCTCGTAGTAAAACAACACAGGCTTCTATGAATTGGGTTGAAGCTATCTGTTCTTCATGTTGTGTTCCAGACTTCTGCAGACTTTCAGGGTGTATCTATAATTTCGTTTCCGTGGTGCATGGTGGGAGCTTGTGAAGTTACCGCCGCTCGTAGATACACCATCCTGCAATGGTTATTGTCGGCATTTGCCGCATATGAATCAATTTATGCTTGCTCGGTCATCACCGTCTTTGATGATATGGCCACACCAAAAAAAGTGTCATTACACTCTGTCGAATAATGTAGTTACTAAGAGTGTCAAATAAATTAGACAGTAGTATGAGGGTCGTCTAAACAGTAATGTTTCCTATTTTTTTTAACTCAAAAAATGGAGAAATATCGGGGTGACAATTGTACAGGTGGGAAAAACTGGGGTAACAATAACTGTACGGGTGGAAAGAATAGGGTGACAGTTGTATAGCTCTAAGGTGTGATCCAATTACTAACTAATCTAGCCTTACGTACCCTAACATAGCCCTACCTATCATAGCTTTTCCTATAACCTAACTTAGCCTTGACAAACTTAGTACAGTAGAACCCTCTTAAGTCGACACCATTAGGGCGGAGGCCTGTCGAGTTAACCGATAGTACGACTTAACCGATAACTCGGCTATGTCGTACTAATAACCTGTTAAGTCGTATACAAGTCCGACCTAAAGCTATGTTCTACTTGATTGTATCCCATTTTAAGTATTAGTACAGTACTATATTACATACTTCTATGCATACGTATGTACATACTACGTAGTAAGCACCAGAATCCAACAGTTCAAACATATGCATACGTGTATAGCTAAATGTATGTGTAATAGCTACATAAGGAGATGATGCAACATGTAAACTTACCGTACACATAAATTATTTATAGCCTAATTATTTATACCTCTAACGAACACAGCCACGCAAAGACTGAATACATAGCAGCGGCCGCGTGGAGTTCAATGCTATAGAGCGGTGGAATACATACTGTACGTACGCGCATATCATGAACAAATCTATCATTAATCATTATGTACTAAATATGTACTACATTTCGTTTAAATATCTTCATTATGGACACTAACAGATTTATAATGAATATATTACCAGTAGATAATGTGAATTTTCCTCGCAATATGTATTTCATCACCCCCACAATTATTGCGTCATCCAAGCTTGGGAATCAGCTCAGCTACGTGGATGGTAAATCAACACTTTTCATCGGATTATTCGATACTTTGTTGACTTATCCGAAATTCGGTTAAGTCGACATTTACAAATGTTAAGTCGTACTTTTCTGTAACTGTACGACTTAACTGGGTTTCCGACTTACGAGTTAAGAGGTGACGACTTAAGCAGGTTCTACTGTATAGCTTTGCCTAACCGACCATAACCTACCCTAACCCAACATAACCTAACCTACGCTACTTTACTCTACCCCAACTCAACCAAACCTAACCTAACCTTACGTAGCCTGACCTGATCTAACCTACCTTAACCTAACCCAGTCTTACCTAAACTAACCTTACCTAACCTAATCTAACATACCCTAACCTAACATCGCCTAAACTGACTTGACCGAACTTAATTTAACCTAACTTAACTCAACCTGACCTGACCTGACCAAACAAAACCTTACCTAACCGAAGATATTGGGGGAGGGACAATTGTACAAGGGGATATTTGTTAGGGTAACAATTGAACAGGTCGGATATTTGGAAGGACAATTATTGTACAGGTGAGATTTTGGGGAGACAATTGTACAGGAGATCCCCAAAAATTGAGGAGCTACGAAAACGGAAGTAGAATTATTAAAGCGAGCGACCTTTTGTGCTCCAAAGTTTATTTTCATGTGGAGTCACCAACATTCTCACCGCACTATTGCCAGCAATGAACGAGAGCCATTATTGTTATAATTCTGTTTTGCCACAGTGAATTTCATTTTTATTAATAAGTCATCAATAGGAATATTTTATCTCGGCATTCCAGCCAGAGAAACTCAATTTGGCTCAGTGTGCTACTAATGGGGAGCAAAGGCGCAAAGAATAGCAAAAGTCACTCGAATGGACGGCTCCTCTTGTGGCCTTCCACACACGAGAGACTAGAGGCGTCCCGCGTGATAAGTCGACTACCTCGATCGACAGCCCACCTCGCGGAACAGAAAGAAAAAAGTAAGGAACCAACCGAACTTTGCAAAACTAACCCGTCAGCAGGAACTGCGGCAAGTTGCAACATCTCCTGCGGAAAAGGAATTCGGGGCCCTTGGGTGCGTGATGCCCAAATATATCGTGACAGGTTTAAGGCCCGCTAGAATATACTCCTGAGGGCACGAGAGCCTTGATGCCTCTGTCTTAAAAATTAGCGCCTACCGAGCCTGTCCATGTTTTCACGACTACGATAAAAGCGTAGTTGTTGTTGTCGGGGAAACGTTTCCCAAGTAATGCGTCCTTCAAATATTAAAACAAGTGAAAGTCTAACGGTGCCTTGTCGGGGCCATATGTACTTTGTGTGAGACTGCACCGTCCAGCCAAATTTTGTCGCACATTCCGGGGTGTTCAAACTTGTGCATGGCCTCACGTCGCGGTGCTGCAAACGGAATTTTCCCTTTTCTCTGTCCTTACATGGGCAATAGGGGCCTACACCTTGGTCAACGTTTCAAAGTATCGGTTAGCGTTTACACTCGCATCTAACTATACACACATTTCTTTCACCGTTATCCGCCGATCGAGGATTCGAAGTGAACTTTGTTCTCAGGGGTGGTAGCTGTACATGGGCGTCCGGCTCAATCGTTGTCTCTCAAATCTTTGTTACCACTCTGAAATCGACGAATCCATCTCCTGACTGTGCCGTCATCAAATTTATCGGCTCCGTAAACGTTTACTAGACCCCGGTGAATGTCATTTGGTTCATTTTATCGAATGGTGTAATATGATACCGCATCTCTGCTTCTGATGCACGTCTATGACAGGGATTGCTTTCTTTGAGTGTCACACGCACCGTGAACATCTGGAAAAGAAATCTGAAACTTTCAAGTAAAAAGTGCATAAGTTCAGTAATCATACCATTGAAATTACAATCCCCTCGGATCCTTTTGGGCAGAATAAAAAAAATATGGGAGGCGTTACTTTTGGAACGACTCTCGTATAAACTTCCCAACACGTCGCAGGATAGTATACAAAGAAAAATATTGAACCCATGCCCTAGAAGTTTCCCTGTACCCTAGATCAACGAGCATGGAACCACAAGTCAGGAATGAAGGAGCAGAATAAATGAAACCAAAAGTCAGGGATGACGAAGCAGAATAACATACCATCAGTTATTATATAGGGGTATGAAATTGACTGAAAGCGAAACAAACGGACGTATCGTTAGTAAGAATGTGAACGTGGCAGTAAGCATAGTGGGCAACAAGAAGAGACGTCCCGAAGGTCGTCCATACTATAGCTAAAGGTAAAGTACACATGGGATCCCCTGAGGCCCTGCTCCCCAGAACGAACATAAGATGGGAGAGCTCAACTACTTAATCGTATGACTTAATCCTATGACTTAATCCTATGGACTATGGCCCAACCTATGCCCCTGATGGGGAGCTAGCCTAAATACACCGAATAAATAAAAATATAAATTAACTGTCTTAAACTAATTTATTAATCAAATCACGCAGTATGAATATAAAGGCAACATTTACAATGCAAATAGTGCTTGCTTAACAAATGGGCGGGATAACATAACAAATGGGCGAGATTTTAAGTGATGCTGCCTCACACAGCCGAGTCTTGGACCCAAACATTTCTCACTCTAACCTTCAAAAAGGCAGCATTTCTTTCACGCAAATTAAACAAAAGGCCCTACAGAAGAGCCCCTGAATATTCATAACCAGACTCAATGAAGCCACGTTACATGGGCATCCGTTTTTGCGGAGGTGCCGCTGCGTCCTTTCGCACGAAGTGGCCTCATCTGAAAGTATATTGGTTTTCTGAAGATTAGCGAGCAGTGGAATATGACAAAACTATTTTCTCTTGCAAGAATATAGCGAAAGAAGCCATCGACTGTACAGCGGTGCGCCTGTGAGGTTGTCAAAATGCAGCAAAAAAAAAAAAAAGACCAAGGCTTGTTTAGGTATTCCCTGTCCCCTCCTGTATAAATAGAAGACAGACAGAACTTCAATACTTAAATTAACAAATATAGAGGTTCACCCTGCAGGTTGATTCGCATTGCTTTTTTCCATTTCGCACGAAGATAACTTCAGTGACAGCAGCAATTCCTCATTTTCTCGTAGTTCGACCTACATTCCACTTGGGTAACTGAATTCCATTGCAAACGCATCCATGATACGGTTGTCACTCTAAAATTTATATTAAAATCAAAATGACAGGAGTGCACGATCAAGTGCTGACCGAGCTTTTAACACAATACACTTTCTTATGCCGGGCCACATGCACTACACAATAATTCGGGAGCTAGTACAAGTGCATCTACAGTAACTCCTTAGAATTTATAGCAGAGGCGTTACTGCACTAGTCATATTAGCCCTCCAATTGTAAGCACAACATGGTACGAAGATGTGCAGCTCGCATTTCATTCCCATCATTATTTAAATTCTGTATAGCGTGAATGACATGCGCATCAGCTTGAACGTGCAAGAATGTAGGGTGGCCTCGGCCTTTGCCGTCGCTTTTTTTTTTTTTTTTTGACGGAGGATTACTCCAGTTCTCTTCAATAATTGAGACATCGTGTTTGTATTTTAGCATCGACAGCCACGAAAAGCCAGTGAGGCGCCGCAGGAGGAAGTGTCAAGCAGGCACGATTGGAGGGAGCCATGGGTGCATAACGTAACAGGTTAACTCATCGCTTGACCATTTTGAGACGGTTCTGCGCATTTCCTCGTATGACGTCAGGTAGAGAGAAGACCGTCGGTGTTGTACAAATATCAATAGTGTTCCTAATTACCTCCGCCAAGGAGGTTATGCTTTCGTCGGATTCGTCTGTCTGTGAATCTGTTTGTCATCAAGATAACTCAAAAAGTTATGACCCGATTTTGACGAAATTTACAAGGATTGTTTGATATGTTAGGAAGAACGAATGATGAACTTTTGGTGAAGATCCGTCCATCCGCTTGTTTGTTTGTTCCTCTGCCTCATTTTTCTCATTGCTATAGCTAAAAAAGTTACGAACGAATTTTTATGAATTCACACTAATTGTTAGTTATATTATGAAAATTAAATGAATAAATTTTTGTAATGATCCGTTCATTTGTTCGCACGTTTGCACTGTTTTTAAATTTATGCTTGTTAGCTCAATAAATCAAAAAATAATGAATAGATCTTTATGAAATTCATCGGACTTCTTAGTAATGTTTGAAGACAAAAATGGTCAAATTTTGGTGTAGATCGATTTCCACGTTTGTATGTTTGACTCATGTTTGCCAGAATGCTTGTTAGCAGCGTAACTCAAAAAATTATGAACGGATCTTGAAAAAATAATGGGAAGCTGTTAAGACTATTGAAGGGCACAAATGATTGAATTTTGATGTTGATACAAAGAAAATCATAATCTCAGAACCAATTTTAATTTTTCGTAACAGTTACCTTGCTTGGCGGAGGTATGCGCTCTCAGAGTGCTCTAGTTCATTTATATTATTATTTCCGCTACGATGGGCTGGCGTTTGATGCTTGGTTGTTTTGAACACGAAAAAAGAACTTGTTGAAACTTCGTCGTTTTCCAAAAGATCCGGAGTAGCGAAAAAAGTGGGTTTTTGGCAGCAAAAGAGTATATTCAGTTTACGCTGTCACTGGTAACATCAACTGTACCGTACTCCAAACATTTTTACCCCAGCAAAACGATAAACTACTATGTAGTAATTATTAGTAATTCAATTTTTCTTCCAAATATACCCAAGTAACCACAGATAGCAATAATTTCTCTAGCAAAGTTGGCCCCAAAATGACGTTTCTCTGCAAAAATTTAAAAGAAAATGGTATGACGTCGGGGAAACTTTAATTAGTGAAAGGCCGGATTCGAATGACTGAAATATGACTAGTAAAAAATACTCTTCCGTATGACAATTGGCACTATTTTCATGAGGAAAGCTCTGCAAAGTACAGATTTCACAAGTACAGTTCATAAATTTGGATTTGCAACTAATTCTAGAGCGTTTAATGCTCCTCCGATTATACATTATGTACGCAGCTGTATTTTGTTTTCTGTAAGCCATATTTTCCGCGGTAATTCTAGACGGCGGAGTGCACTAGTACGCAAAATGATAAGTGATGATTGCGAAATGTGAAATAAGCCATACCAATTCTCAGGAAGCCCTAGATATGTTGTTATAATTGTTTTTTCGTCTTTCGACCTATTCGAACTGACATTTCATTGCCTTACTTCTAGCAAACGGATATTTGCATCTTACTGTAAATAGCTGTGATCGTGCAGCAATGATAACCCTTCTTTATTCTTTATGGAAGCCCACGCTTACCGTATTAATAAAACAAGTAACAGGCATAAACTAATAAACACGGTTTACTATCTATCGCTCCACCTGACGTCACAGCTGAAAAGGAGTGGGCGGGGCTCAACACGCTATACCTGCACGTGAGTTATTCTGTTACGTAGCTCAGCCATGATTGAAGCAATGCAGCTATGGCTTACAGTAATGAAAAGTGCTGATGCTTTGAGGACACGGCTCCTTTAAAACGGTTGTTTTCCGATCCTGGAACGGCATATTTGCGCCTAGAGCGGCTCGTGTATGGCTCTAAAATGGCAGTTATTTCCGTTTCCATTAACGGTATCACCTAAACCAATATATGTACGGTATCTATTAAAAATTGCGCCATTGATGCCACTCTCGGTTTTTAGGCGCACCGCAAATCAACCATTTGTGATCGGTGTGACGTCATTATTATCTCTTAGTGCGGCTGGAGATATCTACATAGCACTGGTATCATGGCTACGGATATTCGATTCAAATCAAACGATTGGTCGTGTCACTATTCTTCTCGTAAAAATACTGAAGCAAAGCTCGTCTGTGTCCTTGTGTCTGCGATTGAGAGCGCCCGGAAAGATGGACAGCCAGCTCCTGCATGGGTGGCTAATGCGCCTGCCGTTAAAAATGATGGAAGGCTCTAAAACAGTCCAATAAACTAATATTATCAGTAAAATGTTACAGTTCCAAATGTTCACATACGCAAAAATTTCAAAGGCGACTAATAATATGGAGTCAAAATTTTATTATGGCATATATGTGAGCAATATCACCAGTATCCTGACTTAGTTTACTTGCACTTCTATTAGTCACTAACTGAGTGATTTCGGACATCATACTTGTATGCACGCGGCAGCAGTGGGCTGGAAAATGCGGACAGCGCTGACACTGATGGTCACTGGTTCGGGTCGGCCTACCAAGCAAGCAAGCAAGCAAGCAAGCAAGCGAGCTCTTGTGGCGCTAGAAGTGCTCAGTCAGCATTTAATGCCCGCTGGCGTGTTACGGGGTACTGACCCTTGCAAAAAATAGGGAAGGGCTAGAGGGCATTGGTCGCTGCATGAGACCTTTCCGTCGATTGGGTCACAGCTCTTGACGACTTCTAGTCGACTGCAGTCGTACACTCCTCTGGGAGACGTACATTGCAAAGCGAAATAGTGTTTTCGGATGTCCCAGTATGGTGTGCAATCCAATTGATTTTACTTGTAGATGAAACACAATCGTTAGTGCTGCTTTACTTGAGGGCACGGCCGTGAAAAATAATTTATAAAGCGATGATAACTCTTCATTGTTTATCTTTGGGGTTCCGATTTTACGTTACATAATCCAAAGAAGTGAAATCTTCACATCAGTATCTGAGCGGAGCAACTATTACCTTCATTTTTCACCGAAATTAATAAGAAAAAGCGACTGCAACAGATAATTCCTTTTTCGTAGTCAAGCGTCACCGCTTAAAATAAACATCGCCCTCTCCGTTTCCCTGGAAACATCCACAGTAGTAACACCATTCGGGGCAAATGGCGATTGTTTTCAGTAACATCTAACCTGCACATATACTAATGACAATCGAAAAACTAAGTACCACACAGTGTGTTCATACATTGTGCTTCTATCCCCGTATTGAAAGTTTTCGTAAATAATGTTGTTTCAAATAGAGATCGTATTTAGTGAAGCGATCGCCATTTGCCCCACTGGGCTAAATGGCGATTTTCGTGGGGCAATTGACAATAGGTCTGTAATTTTTTTTAAGGCAATTTGTCATACTAGAGCATAGATAAAGACCGTAATCATCAATTAAACGTATTCAAACAAAAAAGGATAATATATATGTTCATTTCATGCTGCCGTATAGCGGGGCAGATAAATACGAATATTCAACGTAATCGTGCATCTGATGATACAAGCACAAAAATTAACGTGATGACGTCATAAAGTATACAAAATAGATCTGTCCGACTAGCCACCGAAAAATCCAAGATGGCGGCCATTTTTTAAAGATGGCCGCCAACTTTTTCATTTTTGTGCCAATTTGAATGAAACTTGGTACAGATATGTAAAATTTAAAGTAAATGTACGTTAGACATTTTTCCATTTTCTTCATAGGTAACGAGGTATTCCAAGAAAACGGAAAAAGGAGGTTCTGGGGGAAAACTACCACCGCTTACAGTTTTTGAGCTACAGAGATGATTTTGATACGAAAAGAAGCGGAGTTTTTTTTAGCACTTTTTGCTTCAAGACAAAAAATTCGATGTTCTGAAGGTTTATTATTATGCGGTAGATGGATTCGCGGCGGGAAATTGAATAAGTTAGGTAATTATTTATTGGTTGCTTATATAAGCTTATCTTTATCCGCATATCTTCTAAGGTGAGGAATGTGCTGATTAGAGGAATTGAAAGAAAGTGAACTCATCTCCTAATAAATGACAATAACTGAGTTGGCCGTCCCAGCGTATTTTTCTGAAGCATATTAGTAACAACGCTATACAATATGACAACGGGTCTTCACAATTCTTCCTTGTCGTTTTTTCAGCGCGGGTACTCTAGTCTACAATGTAGTAAAGACCTATGTGTATTTATCGTTTTTTCGTTTGTTTGTTTCTTTATCTGTATATTTTCTGTCAAGCTTTAACAAAACAGATAGGCGGAAATTACCCCAGGCTGAAGGCTGAGTATGGTCATCCTATCAAGCTTAATTGAAAACTGATTGGTGGAAAATAGGGCAGGTTGCAGATGATGGTAAACGTTTCTTAATCAGCGAGATGGCAAACGTATATCTGAATGCAGTTTTTTTCTTTTCCAACGTTTAAGTTTACTCAATGCAGATTCATAGAGCTTCTCTAAGCAATCTGTTGTATCGTGATTCGTACTCTCTTCTGGGGTTTCCTTCATCCGAGCTTCAGCTGCATTGAGTTTACCCTGATGCTCTATTTAGCTGCATATTCATTGAAGCTAGTGGTAAGATATTCATCAGCGGTCAGCAGGCGGGAAAAGATTGTGAGGTTTCTTGACAGCCAATAATTTTCTTCAATTTGGGTTCTTCTTTCAACAGAACATTTCAATTGAGGAAAAACTTCCGAGCTATATGACAGCGTCAGTATTCTTGATATAGAGCTCGGTATTTATTAGGAGACAAAATCAACTGTGGGAAAGAAATATAAAGCATTGCTCTTCAGCAGCTTGGCGCTGTTCAGCCCTAGCAATAATAGGAAAATTATGATCAATGAAGATGCATCATCACAAATCGTTCGCTGTCATTTTGACAGCGCTGGCACTCTAACTTCATGTTCTCCATCTTGCATGGGGATTAAATGGGCAAGAATGCGACTCTCGGATCCACCAACGTAGATGTTGAGAAAATGAGCCCCGAAGAGGCTCCTCAGTCCGGACAACGCAAAGTAGCTACCAACTTCAAAGTATATATATATATATATATATATATATATATATATATATATATATATATATATATATATATATATATATCGCATTGGCCTGATAGAGGTACAGCCCCTCTAAGAACCTTGTAGGTTAGGTGCCAGGACTGTTTCTGCTAATGTCCTATATCAAATATAGGTCTTTATACGGGTTTACTGTGTTCTAAACTTCATATTTCACTACGGGAACCAGCCTTGCCTACCTAGCCTACAAGGTTGGTGGGATAAGAGCTCATTGTAAGGGGGCTGGTACTAGGGTGGATGGTCGCGGTGGATGGTGGCAGCAGAAATTTTTTTTTTTTTTTGTCGTTTTACTATCGAGAAGTAGGCGTGCGTTGAAACGTAGACTAATGCTCCTTCAAAATGAGACCAAATATGCGTAAATCTATGGTGTTTATAATAATTTTTTCACTTTTTGAAGCAAACGGGCATTAGGTGGCCAGGATTTTGGTACCTCTATCGAACCAGAAGGCCACTTAACAGGCCGTATCTGTTAATTCTTAGCCATCTAATAGCCCGTTTCGAAATATATAGGCAGGTATAGTTCCACTGACGCTTGAAGCGAAACTAGATGGCACATACTAGCCGAAAAAAAATCTATTCATAAAAACATGTAACGGCTTATGTTGAGAGAGGTTTTTATCTTCCAGTGCTCCCGATCTATAGAATGCTGCCATTACTTCTGCTATACCTGTCCTACCGTCTGGCTAACTTCGCTCCTTCTTTTAGAATGATTTATTTACTGTACATATTTCATATTTTCTTTCAGTAACGATTGGCTTCAACTTCACTTGCGAGCAGCTCGGCGAATGTCGATCAGTCTCTTTATCCTAGTGGCTATTAAATGTCACAATTTCTTTGCATTGCTTTTCAAAAAACTTTTCCAAGCAAAAATTGATCAGCTTTTACATGCCAAGGGTGGTCTAACAAAAATGCTGCGTGTTTATCACGGTGGAATCTTTATGGTTTTAGAGAAAAATCAGGCTGGAGCTTTAGAGATACAATGCATCATCCTTATTGCATCGATAGACACATCACCACTGGCATGAACATTGAACAGTGAGGAGGTGCCGACAAAACATTTCATGTTGTAATTTTTTAACGGGCGGGTCCATTAGGGATTAAACAAACAATTGAACAGATATATATGCACATTGGTCTCATGATACGGATTAATACGCGGCTTACGTGTTTTATATTGGTTTCTTTGAATTTGTCTTCGGTTATCTTTCTCGTATAATTTCCCCAAGCTTCTTTCCGCCTTTCATTAAAAGGAAATTGGAGGTCGAAGTGCAATGTACAACGTATTATCTTCTACATCTAGTCCAGGTACATTTCTATCTTCTTTGGCCGGCTCAGCCAAGAGTATCTATTACTTTACCAATGGCTCGCACCGTCGTTAGACCACTGCAGAAAATAATGACTTCACCACAGCCTCCGCTCCCTTTACTCTGATCTCCCTCGTGGTTTTCTTCTCACGAATGTCGTTCCCTTTTCTTTCGTACTTTTTTGTTAATTGTTCGTCATGTCATGAGCTCAGAGGAAGGGAATAAAATAATTCCAACTGGAATTAAGAACAATCTAGTATTTGTGCTATCACATAGAAGAACTTCAGTTGGATTCAATTCTTAGGTTAAAAAAAAAAGGCTACAGGTTCCTTGCCGTTCAGCAGACGAATTTTTTCTTATCTAATTCTTCAGATGAGTTTTCTCCTATCTAATTTGTCAGATGAAGATGGGGAGACCAAGCAAGCAAGCAACCAATCAACAAACAAACTTTGTATTCTTATACACTACGATATTTTCTTCTTCTTTTCTCTACAGAAAAAGCTCTTCCTAAATCGCCTGTTGCCTTTGATGCTGGGCACTTGATGAGTTTTCACTAATTTTTACTGTTCCACTTGTTCCTTATTCCTGCTACTCCTTTGTTTCTTCGGTTAATTTTTTTTTCACAGCCGACAATACAGCGCACGTTGCGCCAAGTTTAATTTAATAACGATTGTTCTTCGTTGACCGAAACTACGGCTTGAATTGAAGTTTCTTCAGCTTGAATCGTAGCTGGATACAAGTTTATGTTTTGGGAAAATTCTTGTAATAACTCGGCCAGTGTTAGCGAGTGACGTGAGCAACAGCCCCTGGACTTCATCCGAAGCCCAGCTGAGTTAGGGTAAGTGTTGTAAAAAGTTGCACCTATTCATGGCTATATTGGTGCAAGTTACCGCATTAAATGGAGTGGATGAAAAATTCAGCGTAAGCAAAAAGTAAGAAAAAGCGCTGGCACAGACCCAACAGTACTTGACTCTTAGGTCTGACGCTTGCGGCCAGAAGTCGGCAACGGAAAAATGGGATTTTCTCATGAACTATTCTTTTCCCCCTAATACTGAAGAAAATAATTTAAAGGTACCCAAAATTTTTCTTGTGGAGATAGTACCTTGGATACGGTGGGGACGCACTTGGGCGCTTGCCTGATTGTGTCTGGACATGTTCATAATAGCTCTTGGGAAAATCTCATTGTTACCTCCGCCACGAAGGTTATGTTTTCGTCGTGTTTGTCTGTCTGTCTGTCATCAAGATAATCCAAAAAGTTTTGAACCAATTTGGACGAAATTTACAGGGATTGTTAGGTATGTTGGAGGAACAGATGATTAAGTTTTGGTGAAGATGCCCATCCATTTGTTACTTTGTCTGCCTCATTTTTCTCAATGCCATAAAAGAGTAAATGACCAAATTTTGCTAAAGATCCGTTCGTTCGCTCGTTTGTCACGGTTTTTAATTTTATGTTTGTTAGCACAATAACTAAAAAAAATAATCAATGGGTCTTTATGAAATTGATAGGGGTTCCTAGTAATGTTAAAAAACATAAATGATTAAATTTTGGTGCAGATCGGTTCGTTCGTTTGTATGTTTGAATCATGTTTGTCATAACGTTTGCTAGCAGTTTATCTTGAAAAGTTATGAACGGTTCTTCAATAAAATTGCACAAGCAGTTATTACAATCAAAAGGCTCAAATGATATGATTTTGGAATTTATACGAAGAAAATTATTGTTTCAGAGCCAGTTCAATTTTTTGCTGCCGTTGCCTCGCATGGCGGAGGCATGCGCTCTCAGAGTGCTCTAGTTCTCATTTTGACCGCCAGCGTAAGAGGCCACTGGGACCTAAGAGTCAAGTACTGTTGCGGTCTATGGCACCGGTACATGATTTTGTTAACATTGAAGCGCAAGTAGCAATAGCTTTATATGTCTAAGCTAATATTTCTTTTCTACTGCGTTAGATGAAGAAAAACTAAAACATTTTAATGCACAGTTTGAAATAACGTATTTGATACTTAGAGTACGCTAGAAGTTTTTTTTTTTCTTTAAACATAGTTTCCCATCATGATGTTCCAATAGCTTTCTAAGACATCCACGATTCATTATTTGCTCAGTGGTAACGCATTATATTTATTATTATCAGTAGAACAAGTGCAAAAATTAAAGACACAAGCGGGACCCGTGGAAATTCCACGGTTAGTTAATGTTTTCACTTTCTAAAATGAAGCAATCCTTATTTACGCTATTATAATTTACTTTAATTTGACCTAATACAGCTCCTCAACCTACCCTACCCCATATATAGCGCCTGTCTCTTAATCCTTACGAACTGCGTTAAATCTCAAGTTTGCTGCATACGGGAGTTGAAACATATGAACGTTTCTCTCTATCTTTTCCATTACGCTGTTGTGTATGCAGTTTCGGCTTGTCTAATATTATTGTACTAGTGTCCCGAGCCGTCATTGTAAATGACGGCATATTGGGTTATTAATGACTGGTGCACGTGTGCGATAAATGACGGCAGTTAGTTAGCCCTTCAGGAAAACCCCCGCTGGCTTCCTCATTTTTCCCCTATCTAATACTGAAGNAAAAAAATTGCAAGGTACCCCACTTTTTTTTTACATTTTGAAATCTGAAATTTCTCCTATCTTATTCCCATAGAGCGTGACAGGAAAGATATAAATATATAAATAAATAAATAAAAACACGACGTGAATTATTATATAGTAGATAGATTCAAAAACTGCTTAAACTCCGAACCGCGGCAGCTATTCCGCTGCAGCGAAGGCCACTTGCTCAGTTTCGAATCTCTCTATGAATTTCTTTTGAGTTTCAATTCGCAAATGTACATATTTCGAAACGACGTGTCTTAATAGATTTAGCTGTTGTCACCCGCACAGAAACATGTATCCTAAGAACACGAAGCGCTTCCATATTTCGACTCGTACGCAGGAGGCTTAAAGTAGCCCGTGTATGCCAGACACTATGATCACTGGTGGACCTCGCAGATGTTTTACCAGCTAAGTTTTTGCCCTTGTATT
The DNA here is from genome assembly GCA_001587735.2 of Parhyale hawaiensis. Classification (NCBI taxonomy): domain Eukaryota; kingdom Metazoa; phylum Arthropoda; class Malacostraca; order Amphipoda; family Hyalidae; genus Parhyale; species Parhyale hawaiensis. The sequence continues at coordinate 2,753,327 of LQNS02278143.1, read as the reverse complement.
TCATGATATAGACAAAGACAGCATAAAAACGAATATAACAATCTCACTCTACGGAGGTGCTTTTCTCATTGATTTCTTCTAGATTTACACGCCTTCCCTAACCTTTATTTCTCATTGTCAGAAAATTATTGTCATTTAGGCGTTCACATTTTTAGCATTTCCATTTTTCGTCGGTGTATTTGATGATTTCAATTCAATACCGGGACACGGGCCTACTTTACTCTATTTGTAAGATAGCTTTCTCACAAGATAAAGATACAGCAGGCTCAGCCTCCTTTTTTTAATAACTGATTCATGTCGACGAAAACACATTTCTGTCGGATTAGGCTACGCGATTTCTTTCAACATTGCGCTTTCACATCAAAAATCCTTTAGAATGAAGCAGTTTACAACAGCTCACGGCACTGTATGCTGGATACGAATTTTCCCATATGTGGATCATTATGCGACCTGAGCAAAGTGAATATTTCAAGATATAAAAATCGACACTGTATGTATGATACGTGTAAAAGGAACTTCATGTCTTTGCTTCGAAACTGACTGAAAATTTCTTTAAAAGCAAGCGAAAATAAGACAGATATTATTGAACTTCCTCCCAGAGAAAAGCAGAACTTGCGGCAAGGTAAACTTGCCCCTAGCTAATAATGAAAAGTGTAACGTACAGACGCTGGAAGGACGGACGGAGCCTCAAGCAGAATTATAACATAGATTTTTACAAATAAAATATATTCAGCAGTGTTAATGTAATTGTTATAGTTCAAGCTTTCGATTCATCATGATTCATCATCAGGAATTTTGATCCAAGAGAAATTTCGAAACTACTGAACGTAAAGACTATCCTGGAAGTATCATATATACCAGAGTTAAAAAAAAATGTTTTCAATTTAATTTCAGCAGTTTCGAAATTTCTCTAAGAGCAAATGATGAATCGAAAGCATGAACTATCTATATATTAATACGCTAGTACCTACCTACCTACCTACGTACCTACCTTTTGTGTCACGCTCTTCATCATTAAAAGACAGAAGGAAATTCGAGCTTTATTCAGTTCGAGAAGCTAACGTATCTGTGATACGGCTGA
>LQNS02278143.1:2713284-2746170 GCA_001587735.2 Parhyale hawaiensis | reverse complement strand
AACATTACCTAACCCAACTTAACCAGCGATACAGCGGGCAGCGCGGCGCACCAACGTGAACGCCGCTCACGCGCACACGATCTGCGCAGAAAAAATGTCCATGGTTCAGACTCCTGCCACCCGGCAGTACGACCCTCGAGTCCCAAACAGGCGCCCGATACAAGCTACGTCTACGTTTGACTACGCTAGCAGATCATCAAAATTCTTGAATCGAGGCAGAAGACACTATTCGGTGCCTCCACTGTATGGGAGATATAAATTATTATTGCAATTATTATAGATTCTACTTATAAAGACCACTTGGCCAGAGCTTCAATTGTATGGAAGAATCGGAGAAGGTAGCTGCTTAGTTTGATCTTTCTTGTCACAGGCCAACAGCTGGTTGAATTCGGAACCTTTTTTTTAACTATGTTTTTAGAATGAATAGTTGTAAGTCCGAGCAGAAGTGTACCATAAAGCTTTGTTTCAGGCTGAAACTTTTAACAAACGGCAAGGCCAATGGAAACCCTGTTTCATCAAGGGCCCAGATTTTCAAGTGATTAGTGGCATTCGAACGACATCGTCATTTATTTCGAAGGAACAATATTGTTGGTAGATCCGGCTTGCCACGAAGTATTACCACACGCGCAGCAGAGACAGGTGCTTGTGGTGGGAATGTTTTATGACAAATTATCGCAAGTTATATTAAATAGCAGAAATGGTAATATCAATTTAATAAGTTTTGTTGTTTGTTTACTAGCAGGTGTAACCCAATGGGAATAAATATAAATAAATCTTGACGTGTACGTGTACGTTTTCTGCTGGTTATCATCGTTGTAACCTGAAGACAAATTCATTTATACTTTTGACATTGCATTTGCCACCAATGAGGCAAGTCTTAAAAAAGCACCAGCGTTACGTACGTAATATAGCGAATAGATGACAGGGAAAATTGAACGGTAAGTTGCTCTGATTTTCTCGAGAGCAGCGAAAAAGATTGGCCTAGATCCATCCTGCTGAATGCACCCTTCAGGCAACTTTTCCGCAGAGTCTGATGGAGCATTTGTTGGCGAAATGCCACTCTCGGCTATTTTTGCTTCTCGTCTGCAGTGGGCTTAAGACGGCCGAAATTCGACTAAAAATGACCGTGGCAGCGGAAGACGTTCAATTGCAAAAATTTCTGAAATGGCAGAAAAATCCTGTAATGTGCGTTTTAATCGGCGCTATATAGCTACTGTCAGAATGTCAGGGACAAGTTGAGTTTAGCATTCGTAACCATTCACTAGATTTTAAAGTTGTGAAATGCCTAAAAGAAAAACATCAGTTTCACACCAAACATCAAGAACAGCCGGGTTATTATTGAGTAGTCTCAGCCTCTGTCTCTGCAACAAAGGCGACCTTACAGAAGAAGAAGAAGGGAAATACAATAGGTGGATAAAAATCAAGAACGAGAGTATTCCGGCACACGTTCAATGACTTTGAGAATAAAAAGTCGGGAAATAAAAGCAATAAAAGGGGAAAGCAGCATCAATATATGCATTAAAATGGAAAAAAACAAAGAGGCCACAAAAAGAGATATTGCATGCGTACTAAGGCTAAGGTAATCTATAGGACCCAAGAGGGAGCGTTGCTCCCAGTAACATACTATGGGACAATGTCTACAGTAACTTCTCGAACCCATTGGGTTACGTCTATGGTCCATCATAAGCTTTCTAAAGGGACGCATTTAGCGGACAGGGTCTTTTTTTAATCAATTAGCCATTTGTCCCATACTCTGAGCAAAATTTCAGATTGAAACAAGTAAGATGGTAGTGTTCTGTAAGCTAATAACGCTTTCCTATCCACAAGAGCTGGAGCTCGCAAGTTTGAATCCACATCAGGCAAGCGTGCTCTTGCGGCAATTTACGTGCTTGCCCAGCAATTGATATTCGCAAAATTTTTGCCGAGGTACTGACCTTTGCCAGAAGAGAGGGTCTGGGCACCAGTCGCTACATAAGAGCCTTCTGTCGATGACGCGCGCCACAGCTCATGTCGATTTGTGGTCGACTGCTGTTGGATTATATTTCCAGCACGAACCACTACGTGAGGGGTTCCCTGTAGCGGGTAACGCCAAGTTAAGGTTGCATTTGCAAGGGAATATTTGCCGACATGCATCAGCACCTAGGTTTAACCTCGTACTATACCGCTGAGGGTGGCAATACTGTCTGGTCCTAGCTGAGGATGGAGCCGCAACACGGCGCTTCGTTACAGTTGCTGGCCAGATTTGCTGCTGTCGACAGGTGTGTTGACAGTGATCTTATTTAGGAAGTTGCCTTTACCATACTGAAACTTTAACCTGTAACGTGAAATTAATATTAAATTCATAGCCTCCCCTTTGCTCCCGGCACCGGTTTTTCATTATGCAGAGAGTGTTGCCGGTGTTAGTTCCTTAATCGCTTTTATTGTTCGCAGTTGTGTGGGACCGCCGAACCTGCCCCAGTTCGGGTACCCTTGGCAGTTTAGCCAGTCACCTTATCCCAAAGCCACGAGACGTCGTGGTTACTTTGATGCCAGGGACTAAGCTGGTCGTGATATCTGCTACCTTCTGCCAGCAGAGAACCAGTTAAGCAACTGTCCTATTCTAGCTGCCGCCACAAATTCTTCTAACCTCATATAAATCTCGTTAATCTCAAGTGAAGAAACAACCGCTCCATCGTAAGGTTTTACACCTAAGGGCTGACTGAACACGGCATGATCCATGGGACGAGACAGCCGCTTCCTCGCCGAATTCAGATTTTAAAGCTGGCCTGAATTATCTTCAAACTAACTGACGAAGCAACCGCTCCATCGTCCGGGTCCTGGCCATTGGTATTCTTTCTGGGTTTCTTCGGACAAGGCGATCGCTTAATGGGAAGTTCAGCAAGGAATCTACTTGCTTTTGACGCCGCAGTCTTATGGACCCACGACGGCCCCACGGATTTTGTGTCATATTTGTTTATTTGCCTCATTGTTGAACCATAAATTCCATGGGTAAATTAGCACTGCCTATTCTCGATATCGAACCCAGTATTTGTCTTAATCTCTTGTCATAACTTAATTCGTTCAGTCACAGCAGTTTTTTCACGTAAAATTTTTCTGTAGATAAATTCCTTAGTTAGGCTTTAATTGGCACAGGGTTCCTTAGGAAGTTTTATTGCGTTTGAAGACTAATTTCTTAACAGTTTGATTGTTAGCTAACCACTTTTTCCTTTAATAAACAATCTATAAATACATGCTTATTTTCTCGCATATCTATAGGAGTTCCGACCACGAAATTCAAACGAACCAGGCTTGCTTCCCCTGAGATTCATGGCACAGCAGTCATAGTCTAACAGGGCGAATCCTAGCCATTTACAGCATTTACTTTTATAAGCGCGACACGGGGCTGAGCAGCAACAAGCATCAGATTCTGCCAACCAGTTGCCTGTAAGACGTTCTAAGGATGGCCCCTCAGATATCAGTACTTCAGTTGAAAACTTATCCAAAGGAACCATGGCATTCAAGGCCCTTGACTTACAGATGGAGTTGAGGACGATACTTGTAGTGCTGTTCTGTTCCTACGAGAAAGTAAAGTTCTTTTAGATGTTGCTGGGTTTTTAAAGATAGGAAAATCCTGTACAGGAGGAGAGGAGTGTTAAGTGGCATTGACTGAGAGCACATAAGTAAGGCCAACACAGCCACGCACCTCGGCACCTGAAATTCCGCACAAAACAAAAAGTTGGGTGGAAGCGTAAGTAAACTAATACAGTAAATTAACACGATCACAAACTTAGACACCTGAAATTCCGCCTAGAAAGAAGACGTAGGTACGAAGGATGAAGGCGTAAGCAAAGCCAATGTAATAACACAATTACGCACATCGGCACCTGAAGTTCAGCACAAAAAGAAAACGTTTTTGCAGCGGGCCAGTAGCTGCAGCAGCGTTCCTGAGAGCGTTAATTTTTTGTCCAGTCATGCATGCAAGATCGATGATCGCCATACAAATCGCCTTACCCTGATCCTTGGCGAGAGGATTTGGGGCGCCTGCAGAACACTTTGCATGCTAAAGAACGGGATCCACGCGGCGGGGAAGATGCGCAAGTGTTGCATGTATTATGGTGTATGCAGTGGTGGATAGTTGTACAACTATTACGATCATATTGATAATTTTATGTCTATTTTGCAAAGAAAGTGACTTATAGCCTGTCGATAAATGCATCAGGGTAATTCCAAATAAGATTAGTGCGCATACCTATGAACAGCAAAGCAAGAATTAAGACGAAGAATAAGAGAAAGCTTCATCATTAAAAGTAATAAATTTGGAAGAGAGCAAAGTGAGTACGGAAAAAGAAACACAAAGGCCTTTCTGAGGCTAAAAGTGCCCGCACAAAGGGGCAACGCGACGCAGTTTTGCTTCTGCCCGTACTTTTCCATGAATTCTGCCCCCCCCCCTGCCGCTCGCACACAGAGGCAACGCAATGTTGCTCAGCCTTGAGCCACACAGGCGATCTGTTTGTAGTTATTTCCTACCTACGTGATTAAATAGTGCCCCCGCACACAGAGGCAACGCTAAGCGATTCGGACCGTTGTGACAGCCCAACTTCCCAGTTTTTCCTATAGAGTATCGCCTGAACCCCGCACACTGAAGCGACGCGACGCAACACGGAGCGATACCGTTGTAGCAGTGACACAAAATCCTAGGCAACACTAGGAGTTTTTTTTTTTTTTTTGAACCAGAAGTACACTATTACGATCAAATCGTGATTTATATATGCATGTATTGATGTATAGATACACATACATGCTTGCATGCAAATGAATCATTATCTTTGTGCATATACCTAATTATAAATTCCGCAATTGTCACAAAACCCTACAGAACACCATGCAATTGCTTTGTTTCAAATAGAAATTTTCCTCCCAAAATGTAAATACACGGTTGTTACATACAAGTGGGTGGTTTTCAAAATGAGCTGGTTTTAAAAATGAGAGCCAACAGCTAAATATGGGAAAATCGGATAGTACTAATGCAAGAACATTTTGTGAAGGTATATCGTAATATGTTAATATTTAGTTGAAGCAATAACTTCTAATAATTAAAGAATAAAGTGCATGAATAACAGTCTCAGCGTCTGTGACCATCGCTTAATGTTGCCTCTGTGTGCAGGGTCTTTGAACATCGCTTAGCATCGCCTTGCATCGCGTCGCGTCGCCTCTGTGTGCGGGCATCCTAAGATTACATATGCCATATGAGGTACCCTGGACCAACATCTGCACGGGGCTACGGAGGTGAGTAACTTAATAATTCGTGGGTGCTCATTTTTTTTCAATTGGAAAAATGAATAGAGAAACGAAAGGCCTTTACAAATATTTTGTGTGTAAATGAGTTTTTTTGCTCTAAAAGATAGAATATTTAAGTTCTTAAATTCGTTACTTTTAGTTCGTTTGCAAATAATTACATAACTCATTATAGCTACTCAGCAGCGGGACCATACGAAGAACAATCACCGACGAACTTAACGACGAGAAGCAAGTAGACATGAGAGTGAGAATGGCAGCAAGAGACCTGGGATTCATTACCACTGACATCGCGTGCAAGCCTAAGGATATAATTCTTCCATTATTTACACAACTCTAGTTCACCCGCGCCTATAGCGTTTGCTGAGCACAGCGGGTCAGCCTGTGTCGGTATAGCCATGGATAAAATGGGTGGAATCAATCCCTAAGCAATAAAATTATAACCTAGCTGTGTAACAATCCATACGAACGAATATCACCTCCAGGATCTTAAACTCATCCGTCTCGAAACAAGACAATTCATTGTGCGACTTACAAACATTCAACCACTTCATCGACTTTTGTATCGGAAGTAAATATTGCTGGAAAAGTTTGTTCCTAGCCTGGTAAAAATCGGTTTCCTAAATTACTTCCGATACAAAAGTTCTATAATAACAACCCTTCTCAATAGAGCATATGAAATATCCTCAACATTTGCACTGTTTCACCTCGAGACTGATTTTTTGCGCAATGTTCTTAGAATGAATAACTTCCCGTTATATTTAGTAGACCAAAAATTAAAATACTTTCTAAACAGCAAATTTCACATGAATCCTCAATTCCGCACTGTATGTAAATTACGGTTATACTTGCAATTGCCATTCATCGGGTTCCAAACAGAAAAAAAAAAACGAGAAATATTCTCAAAAATATACAAGTATTTTCCCCACCTTGATCCATGTATATATTTTAAAAATCATTTTAAAATAGGCTCATTTTTTAATCGAAGAGAAGTATCCGATGTGTTGGTGTGCTCCTCAGTAGTGTATAATTATAAGTGTGACCGCTGCGAGCGATCGTACATTGGGAGCACTGCTCTCCAATTGTTTGTGAGGGGCGCCCAACACAGAGGTACTTCTTTTCGCACTGGTCAACTTTTAACAAAACCTTCAAAATCTTCCATCCGTGACCATTGTAACAATAGTGACCATGTTTTTAGGAGCAATAATTTTTCTATTTTAGACACGACCCAAACCACGGCTGACCTCCGCATTTTAGAATCGTTGTACATTTTCAAACGTAGGCCTGAGCTAAACGAGTGCGCAACGGCTGTTAAGCTCTACATCATTTCATCCATTTTTAATGGTTAGGTACCTATGATAGATGTATTTTTGTTATTCTTAAGTCTTAACTACCTTTTATAATCCGAATTTTGTCATTTCAGAACACTCATGATGCATTTTTAAAAATCCGAAACGTCTGGTTTTTAATAATGTTTGTGATCACGTTGGTGCTTCTTTTTATCCTGGATCGATGAGAGAAATCATGGGAACCTTGAGGCATCCTTGATGCGGCTTGGGAAAGGATCAATGGGAGCAGGAGTCAAATTCAAATTTGAGCTGTTACTGCTCGCAAGTCATAGGTAGAAGATTCACTGCTTTGATTTGGAACATATTCCACCCTTCGCTTGTTTGATACGGGTCCGAGGGCATCATAATTGAGGAACGACGCTTTTGTTCTGTAGAAATTCTACAGGATCCTTCAGTATTAGAAACGATAAAATTTGTGCGATACGGGTTTGAGACATCACTGCAGAACATTGCTTATGTTTTGTGAAATTTTCACAGGTTTCAGATAGACTTAAGTATTCCGCTTTCTTCAGAGAGATGAGGTTTTTCTCATCTACACTTAGAGGGGAAATAATAGCACACACTAGTAAATATGTCACGGCCTGTCATTGCAGTAGCGACAGCGGCAACGCCCTGTACTGCTAGTCTATAAAGGTGGCCGTCATCAGCGACGGCAGCTCATTCATAGGTAGCGTTGTAGCGCTGGTGAACAACCATCCAGTGTGTCTGCCTGTGTATAGACTCGGATCCACAATACAGTCTGCATCTACACCTTGTCTCATTCGCCCTGTTCATAGAATATCTGATGTCGACGAGGACCTACTATATTGCCAGCAGAATTACCATACAGCGTAATCATAGCGCAATTACAATTATATGTATTACTTTTCTGACAGGGCCTAAATAGGGCATATTGTAAGATAAGATCTAAAACAGGAGAAGGGTAGCTGCAAAAGTTGAATCGAGATGCCGCATTATGTAGAGGTATTACCACCTTCAGAGGCCTCTCAACGCTTCGCAATAATTCACTGCTCTCGGCAACATTTTATGATCACAGCTAAAACAAGAAATTCAATCTTATCAACTGCCACGGTTTTTTCTTGAGGTTGCATTGTTAATGTCTTTGAACTGTAGATTTGTATGCTTTGGTAATTCAACGCCGAAGGGTTGGAGTATGGTATAGTAACGTACAAGTGGCCCCATCGCTTGACGAGTTTGTGACTCCTCGGCGCATCTCGCTCCAAAACGTCATCTGAAGACCTCAAGCATGGCGAGTGCCGTTCTTGTGAATGAGATAAGGAAAGAAATGTGACCAATAAAGTCCATTATCGATTGTTGGCATATTTTTTCCACAAAAGAAAATAAAGAACTGGCAATGGGATTTATTTTAGATATTATGAAGATAGATATCTATGCGCAAAGATCATAAATCAACAAGTTATGGTAGTAAATAGGCTGCAACTGTTCTTGACATTTTTCCAGTGCAGTATATGAGTAAAGATTACTTAGGCTATGGTTTCATAGATGAAAAGTCGCAGAGAAATTAAATTTTGTCTCTTAAAGCTATATTCGAGTAAAATTAATGTAATATCTAACTATATTTTCGTGTCTTGGCTTCTGTCTGGGCGCTGTAACGTGGGCAGCAGCAAACTTGCTCTCCTAGCTACTTCAGTCTTTGAAATCTAAATTTGAGGCACTTATAGCTAGTAGGCTATACCAATGGTATGCAGCAACATATTTATGCACACAATGACATTGTTACTTGAAACTCTAGAGCCAACATTTTAGCACCAGCACGCTTATCTAACGTTCTAACTGAGTCTTCAGATAAGAACTAATGTATTTTCTTATAGGCTGCAAGGTTGCGTGAAATTTAACAGAGTATCCCTCAAATTTTCAAAGGAAGTGCAGAGAACTGATTTTTTTGGGAGACCACTATAAGTTTATCGCACCATTTTATATGATTTACTTCTACCGCACTTTGATTTCAAAAGCCTTATCCTAATTTGTGCTGTAATAAATATATATATATAGCATTATATAGTCTTTGGAGGCTAGAAAGCTACACTGTTTTTCGCTAATAATTTGTAAACGAATTGTCGGATCACTATAGTATTGCAACACAAAGCCTTTTCCAATTCTACTTAATTTATGGCCATCATGGCATATTGCTATATGTGTGTACAGAGGAGTTTACTCTTTTATTCTAGTCTTGTATTACGCTGAAGCCTGAAAGTCGCGTCTACACGGTCGAACGACGACCTACTGTTGCCAGGTTGTCGAGGAGAAATATCTGCATGTAGACCAGAGCCGAAATATCTGTATTTTGCCATAAATATCCGTAGATCAAAATATTTTCACTAATAGGTCCTGTCCGCCATTTGTATATATATATTATACTAGTGGCCCGTGCCGTCATTATAAATGACGGCAAAAATTTAACACTTCAACAAAACCCCCGCCGTCTTAACTCTATACAATAGTCTATTAAGGAAGCCATACCATTTAAAAATCGCTCATTTATTGATTTTTCTGACAATATATAGTGACATTGGAGCATAATCTTTGTTTGTGTGAAGATAAATGAGAAGGTATTGGGTGCAATTGCCCCAGATGCACTGCCATGATAGCACAAAACTGCAAAAAATTGGCAGGGAGCACACCACAATCGGCTGAACTTTCGGCTATTAGACTATACACGCTATCGACTAGGAAGGAATACAATCGGTTAAATTGGCAACACGAGAACTAATTTATAAGTTGTTAGAAAGTTGCATGCGAGGAATTTTCGGTGATAAATAAATGAACGGAGTTCACAAAGAAGAATAGGCACAATAACAGAGGTACTTATATCGCATTTATTTAACAATTAAAAAAATAACCTGAATCCAGGAGAAATTGCGGACAGGAATCTTATGAAATTTCATGCATTTAGACCAAATCACTCCAAATATCTGTAGATCTTGGGCAGTTAAATAAAAACTGGACATTCGTAGATCAGGATTAAAATCTGTATATTTTAATGATAGAAAAATCTCATAAATGAACGATTTCTTAAATGGGATGGCTTCCTAATAGACTATTATATAGAGCTACGCCACTGTTCTGAGTGTTTGTCTGATGTGTCTACCGTAGATTGGTATTTTCTAGAACCAATAATCGATCGATGGGTATAGTTTGTCATAGGGCGTATCACTCACATCGTTTGAAACGGTCTGCAATATAATTTATAGACAAATGACAGATAAGACACATTGGTGAAAGTATTTAGATCTACAGATGTTTCTGGTAAAATACAGATAATTCGCCTTGACAACCTGGCAACACTGGGTCGTCGTTCAAACGTGTAGACGCGACTTCCATGCTTCAGCTTGATATAGGCCTAATATACAGGAGTAAACTCCTCTGTATACACATATAGCAATACGCTGTGACCCATAAATTAGGTAGGGTTGTAAAAGGCTTTGTGTTGAAATACCATAGTGATCCGACCAATCGTTTAAGAATTATTTTTGAAAAACAGTGTTACATGGCCAGTGAAAACCATAGTAGTTAACAGTATACATACGTATTTGTTTATTGTCTTCCACAATATGTCTAATATTACTTTATTTCCTCATAAGCTGCGTTAAAATATGCGGCAAAACAATGCATTGATTGCAGAGGATTTTTCTTTTAGATTCTTACCAAGTGAAGGAAAGTTTTACCTACATGACTGTTGTAATGAACCACGTTTTAATTGAACTGGTTATTCGTTACCGTTAGTAAAGAATGTTTAATCATAGGAGCAACGGAAAATCTTAAATGGAGATGATAGTGGCCAGTCCGCTTTGGCCTCCTGATGACGTCACAGCTGGCCAACAAGCAATATGGGGGCGGAGTGAGAGATGCGCGTGGAGCTCCCTGTACGTTATTATACCACTAAAGGGCCCAGCCGTCAAAAATGACGGCAAAAATTTTGTGATTGAGCTTTTCATTGTTTCGGTTCCCAGCAATGGATTGCTGTATTATATGTAGGTCTCATCCCTGCAGGCCGGACCTTCCATTAGTTGTACTGTACAACCATGAGTTTTGCGATAGCAAAATATCCCCCTGCAAGATAAAACGTGTCTATCAGCTTGGAATTGATCAAACGATAAGTTGCCTTAAGAAAATATAGTTCAGTCAAAAGAATTCGCTGGCAATGCCCAGGGCTCACCGTATTATGAATACCAACTGATTGTTGAACCTCCTGCGTTGAAATTTGGCTGCGATGTAAGTTCAATATAAAAAGGCGTCTGCTCAGCGTGAAGATTCAACTCCTACGATATCATTCAGCAATGAAAGCGGGGATCCAGAGGCCGGGGATCCAGAGCTCAGGATCCAGAGGCCGGAGATCCAAAGCTATATTTGTCACCGGTACTCCAAGCGCTGAAATTGTATGGTATCTCAACTTGTTTTTCAGTACATGAATTTTCTCCTATTAAACTCTTAACTGCGTGACGGGGAGACGGACCAACATTGAAGCAAGCAAGCAAGCGAGGGAGGGAGCAAGAGAGCAAGCAAGCGACCAACAACTGTGTTTTATTATATAGTGGATGGGTTGAAGTGATCTTCGTTTACTGCTGCATATCTATGTTCTGTTTCCAAAATTGTGTTGTGTGTTTTGCTCAGTTGTAGGATTTGTAACTATTACGAAGTGTAACCTAGTACGTGATGTGCCCACCTTTAAATCTCGTGCAGGTTGTACGTGGACTGTTGCCCTCGCTGCTTATGTGCGTCTCCGTACAGATACTACGTCTAGAAATTGTAGTCAGCGGAACTGACCCTAATATAAAACTAAAGAAGCATTTGTATAATTTAAAATGTCATTAATGATTTAGGAGAATTTGGAATCAAAGTTACTCCTTTCTATGATATAATATCCTCCACAATCTTCGCGAAATATCGAGATTCATATTTAGAAACCCTGAGCCTCGCACCTGACCAGCAAAGGAACAACGAAATGCGGGTCGTGGGTACCAAAATTGCTGCAACTGCTGCTTATTGTATTCTAATATATAAATATAATATAAATAAATGCATATATATAATATATATAGATACCCTATAGATTATAAGAGATGATATAATATAAACTCAAGTTATCGATACTAAACAATGCAAAATAGAAACAAGCACTCATCGGTTTTGTTGCTCGGTACAGGTACAATATATTGGGCACTTAATATATCCCCGATGCAACGTTTTCTGCCCACCGGTAACTGCTCCAAAGCTTACCTAACCCCCGACAGGGGGGCGCCAAATGGGTGGAATTGAACGGTCATGAAAAACTAGCTAACTTTTAATCCCAAACATGACTTTCACTCAAAAATTCTTATCGGGCATTCCAAAGTCTCATCGATATTTTTCGGCACTTTTCCGTTTAACAAATAGCAACGTTTCGAAAGCGCTTAACACAGTGGCTCAAAAAAAAAAACGCCGTGTTTCTTTAACAGCAAACTTTGCGATAAGTTTAATGGCTTGAGCGATCTGCAGCACCGGAAAGTCTAATATCTTCACTTGCGAAGTTGAAAATTTTTCGCGGAAAATTTTTCTGGGGTGCGAGCTCGCGCGAGGTGTAAGTGGCCGAGGTGCAAACCGCCGCAGCAGGGCCACCCAAGCGGGAGGAACTCAGGTACAAATAGGGTTCCTTTCCCGGGAAATCGGGATCGGCATTTTACGGAATTTCCCGGAAAATATTTTTGGTACACGAGAAATCTCAGGAATTAATCCCCAGTACCAGGTGCAGGACCTAGTACTGGGGATTACTTACCGGAATTTCTCAGAAGCCAAAAACGATACTTGTTGGCCACCGTGGTGCTATTTAAGGCTATAGTGCCGGCAAAGGCTATTAATCAACGTTGAGCTTTGCACTGGGATAAGGACGACGAAAATATTATTGTTCCGTGATCGAATTGCGTGCATTTTTCAGCTCATGAAAGGAGTCCTGAGTTATATAGGACAAAACTTTCTCTACGGTAGGCAACTTTACGAAAAGATTGAAGATTTTTTATTGCGTGCCCTAAGTTACATACTTATGATGTTACTTATAGCATAAAAAGCTGCTGATATAATCTGTCCACGAATTGCTTTTTTTTTGCAATGAGACTTAAGATCAATAAATTGCAAAACTCACCTAGATCTGACTTTGATAGAGAAGAACTAATGTAGCACTCAGGCGCGTTATGAAGATAACGTTTTTTCCTGAATAGGTCACTCGTTATCTCAGGCATGAGACAGCAGTCTGAGAGTATCTGCATACAACAATATCTGCACTATATGCCGACATTCCTTGTCGCTATCGCATGCGCCGTTATCTTATCAAACATTCTAATTATCAGCAGAAAATGGGACGCTATTCTTTCCCATACGCTTGCAGCCGCATTACTACAACTCCCGCAATAATTACTCAGTTCTCTTAATGAGAAGATAATGCGCATGCTGCTGGTTGGTTCATACGATCTCGGTGTTAGAACTATGCGGTAACATGAATTGCTTCTGAAGAATAGCAGCTGGAGCTGAACAAAGACATGGCCGGTACCACCAGGGAAGAGAGAACAGGGGCGCAGTATCATAAAGTAGTCAAGATAGCGAATAAAATGCTTCTCTGTCGACCAACAACTCATTACTGCGACAAAATTACAGTGATAAAAGAAAGCGCGGTAAGGATTTGTTTAATTAATCGCCAGAATGGCAGTTTTAAACAAAGATTTAGGATGTACATTATTAGACAAGTGAAATGCTACTAACATTATCATCATAAAGTAAAGCATTTCTAACCAAAGTGAAGCTTCAGACTCATATATAGCTGGCCTCACTTGGCCTAGGTATACTCACCTAAACTACTTTAACCTAAGGTATTCAAACGCAACCTAACCTTGCCTAATCTAGTCTAATCTTATCTAACCTTGCTAGAAGTAATTATAGCACTCTGAGAGCACATACCTCTGCCAAGCAAAGCAGCGGTAGCAAAAAATTAAAATTGGCTCTGAGACAATAATTTCCTTTGTATAAATTCCGAAATCAGATATTATTAATAACAGCTTGTGTAAGTTTCTTGAAGATCCATTCATAACTTTTTTGAGTTATACTGCTAACAAACGTTATGACAAATATGAGTCAAACATACAAACGAACAAACCGAAATGCACCAAAATTTATTCAGTCATGTCTTTTAACATTACTAACAACCCCTATGAATTTCACAAAGATCCATTCAATATTTTTCGAGTTATTGTGCTAACAAGCATAAAATTAGAAACAGTGACAAACTAACGAACAAATGGATCATTATCAAAATTTGGTCACTCACTCTTTGTTTATACCTAACAACTCATGGTATTTTAATAAAAATTCAACCGTAACTTTTCGATTTATGGCATTGAGAAAAATGAGGCAGACAAACAAACAAAGGGATGAGCATATCTTCACCAAAAGTTAATCATTTATATTTCCTAACATACCAAACAATCCCTGTAAATTTTGTCCAAATCGGTCCATAACTTTTTGAGTTATCTTGGTGACAGACAGACAAACACGACGAAAACATTACCTCCTTGGCTGAGCTAACAAATCTAAAGTCAAACTGTCAAATGTCTAGGGAACTTCTAACCAACACTTGACTCACGGAAATCATCACCACATTGAAGAAAAGCTGAGGAAATGACAATCTCTGCGTGATATTTACCAATTTACCGATTACTGATCAGGAAGGAAGAAAATTTTCTGTGACATTTCTTTGTTTTCTATGCAAATTTTGTTAGAAAATTACTTTTTCCAGCGTTCAATTAAACGAATTTTAATCGGAAGCTCTCTTGCTATGATTAAAATTTCTGGTAGTTGGCGGAATGCGCAATGACTTATAGAGGAGCACATTTGATCTGCATACAAAAATAGTTAAATCAAAGAGGCCTTACAATAAAAAGTACTTCTCATGAGCACGCAATGAATCCAATTAATGTATTTTAACGTTACAGCGCCACTAGTACAGAAGGCACTCAAAATTAGAGAGCTAATCTGACTAGTGCAGTAACGCCTTAGATATAGCTTGAGGCGTTACCTACTGCATTAATTAGTCATATTAGCCCTCCAGTTATTCGCGATTACTGAACCCAGCGTTGTTTGCAATTTCTTCATCGCCGGTGCATTCATAATTTTCTGAGTCAAGCTTGTTCAGGAAATCTATAAGAAATGAAGCGCCAGAAAAAAAGGATTGATAGCCCAATACTCACCTGTAAAACCGTCATTTTCTTATTTGAAACATGGTTCCGCGGTTGGTGTTGGTCAGTAAATTCTATTCGAAGTTTCCGTAGATTTTTATGTACTCTGTAGATAACTTTAACCCTCGCGGTCCCAAAAACTCTGCTGTCGCTATGAGGTTCTAGAAGCAGCTCATAATAAACACTCTCATTGCAGTCACTTGAGCTCCACCTCCCTTTTTAATCAGTCATAAATAAAATATAAGCACTGACTTAGAAGGGTTATAAAATATATTGACCAAATTTTCAGGGGGAGGAACAACGTACAGGCTTCAACAATGAAAGCTTTGATGCAAGAGCTGGAGTTCCCGTCGGGATGGAAAAGGTTCAACTTACACCGAGCATTGAAGTCAACGAGTCCACAAGCAGACAGCTCCATAAAATTTTTAATACAACGACAGCTGGTCGAAATGTCCCGATTTGATGGAAAAGTTCATCCTCAGGCTGTACACTTTGATTTTTATTTGAAATAATTTGATTTTAAGTGAACTGGAAAGAGCTACCTATACTATAATACTTCTCTCCTAACCAAGATATGAACGAATTTAACAATCAAATTATCAACCAAGAGACTAACAAGTAGCTTGCTTAAATAATCAGCAAAACCTGATAGCTCGAAAATTGAAATAAATTATTTTTATTATTATCATCGAATTCTCCATAAAGTGAAGGTTTTCACTTTTTAATATTATTACAATCCATTTAAAAGAAACGGATTCTCCGGAGATGGGCATTCAGAGTAAGGTTTCGTTCGTTTGGCAGCCAAAATTATGCCATCGAAGCTTGACTTATCCGGAACTTCGGACAGACGCACTCGCTTCGAGACACAGATTCGACTTTAAGGCGTTGACTCTCAATCGAAAGCTCGTGAGCGCTCAAGAATTCAATCTGCCTCCTTAAAATAGCGCTTTCATTTGGCACAATATTGAGGCGGCTTCACACGCCTGCAGGACGATTCAAAGCGGCGAAGTCAAGTTCCTGTTTGTATCTGCGGACAAGTCCAGTCGAGTAGGCTTGGCTAAAATCGAATTGCTCGGCCCAATCGAACAAGCCCTTAGGCTTACGAACTAAGTTGCGTACGACGGTACCATGCAACACAACTGATATTTTACCACAGGTTCTCCACTTTCGTACCGATACTTGCTCATAAAGCTTATCTACAAATTGGCACCTATTTCTAGAAAAGGTGACAATTATTGAGGAGCCACTTTTAAATTTCATGCACTCCTAGAGTTATACTTCTTATAGCTAAAATGCAAGCTGCTACTCAATCCAGAACATACTACATGAAAAAAAATTAATCCCTGCAGATTAAATCAGACACTCGCACGCATTTATCCGTATAGGAGGCAGTAACTAACATAGTAAGCCACAATGCGATTAATGTTACGTTGGAAGCAACAAACCATTGGTTGGATGACAGTTTGCTTGCCCCAGAAACATCCATCAATAATATTGGTCTTCCGACCAGCTTCACACCGAGGTATTGCTATACCTACAATACTGCGTGCCTTAAATATTACTGTACAAGTGAAAACTTCAGCTCATCAGGGGATGTTGGCAGGCTCGACAGTGCTACGGAAATTTGTGCGAAAGTTTATTTACTAAATTCACTTATTCTGCAGCACACAATCCTTTACACCCAGAAAAAAAATTACTGCTTGAAGTGAATAACATCAGCTGAAAACTAAATATTGAACAACTCAAAACGACTAACGTAGTTCAAACAAAGGCTTTGCATGTAACAAGATGCGCGTATACTTCAACTCTGCGACGGGTAGTCTCTTTATTTATTTATACTGTATTTTGAGGATTAGCTGTCGCTCCAGCAAAACAAAAAACAAAGAAAATAGCAAAAACTTGTTATTCGCAGACTCATTGTCTCCCATATATTACTTAATGATTAATTTTCTCAACTCCTCGTCTTATGTAATCTTTCAATCATTGCAGTCAACTCTGCGAGAAAAAAAAAAGAGTTTGACAAAAACTGGGTTTCCCGGATTCAAGGGCGATTACTTGAAAGGTCTTACAAGAATATTTCATCAGAAAAGAAGTAGGCTGTAATCGAAGGCCCGCTGTCGTTCCTCTTCCTCATCCCACCCTTGAATATGCAAGCGCTGCTGCTCCTCAAAGCACGGGGAGACGGCCGTTCATGAATAAAGTCAACAGCCACAAGGGAACTGATCCAGCGGCTTGAGAGGAAGAAGTCTTTCCAAGAAAGACACATAACACATTACAATAACAAAGCAACTCCTAACTTAAGGAAAATCTGCGATGTTCAATTAGAGGGATGCAGTGTGAAGCAAATCATAAAGTCGTGTAAAATATGTTTCCTGTCGCTTCGACTGAGAGAGAATAATGGTATAGTGTTGTGGTGACGGGAAGACTCTCGTAAACTGACAACGTCAGTGATTTTTCGCAAAAGGCATTTTTTATTCCTGGTTGAAATTTGAAATCTATCAGGAAAATTCAATATTTTTGAGGTAATTCGATTAAAAATATTTTTTCACATTTTGTTTGATAGGATCTGCAGAAGTTGCTGGGTTTTGGGATGTTTCATACACAGCATCAAACGGTCGAAAATTTGTATGTTGGTACTCTGTGAGCATAGCATTGCGACGGATAAAATAAAACAAAGGTAATCTCAACTTTGATTGTACCCTCCACTGGGAAACCCACATGCACTGGTTCGTACTGCAGATATAGGCCAACTGGCCCTAAAGGAATAAGTATAGCTCCAGCCGACCACAAGTCATTAAGAACTGTGACGCAACAGAGGAAGGTTCAACGACGCTAACCCCTCCCTACTTTCCCATTTCTGGGTAAGGTCAATGCCCCCACGGTAGCTGTGCACACTAAGTTTTCTGCCTCAGCGCACTGGACGCCCCAAAGATCACTCACAAGGCTCGGGGTTTGTTCCCGGGGCCTTCAGCACAACTCAGCACGCAAGGCCTGCTGCTACCGTGTGTTTCTTGACATACTGACCACAGTGATATGATTTATTTGATTTTCTAAACAATTTTATTTTGCTCTCATTTGCTGTCCTTTTTATACAGTGTTCACGTACGCTGGAATGGCCTTACGCTTAATTATGTTGTATTTCAGTTAAGTACGTTCAACTTTTTGCCTGTTTAACTCACCCCACTCACATTCTTCTTTTTTCATCTGAAAATGAGGGAATTGACATCAATTCCATAGCACCCCAGGCAGCATAGAGTAAAACTTTGTTTGAAGGAATCCCTCGTTCGCTAACTAGCATCCATTGCAGAATTGCACTATATAGAGTTCTCTGCCGTCAGAAACAGAGGCACAGTACTCCAATCACCAATCATTATTCACACTCGTTGAATCGATGCGAATATGCGGAAACTTAGCTTTCCCGCTTGATTTCCGTTGCTATAAAACACCGTCAAGTTCATATCAGCTTATAATAGTGTTGCCATCGTGACTCAACGCTACAAAAAGTGGTAGTTGCAGCGTAATGAAAAAAATAATCGAAGAGCGTTTTCTGCTAAAATATTCCCGAAGGTGAACCTTTCGTACCTACTTTACTTACTGCTAACGTTTCAAATAGTGTTAATCCAGTAAACGCTGTGTATTATTCAGAAACGAAACTATAATGAAAACGTCTATACCTATCCGGCGAGAAAATGATAACTGGTTGACTTCTTTAATTGGGTAACACGGATGATGAATTCCACATCATCTTAGAATCCATAGAATATCTACCCCATTAGAGCACAGCAAAATCCTGAACTTATTCATATTGAGAACGCATACTGATGTATTGCATGTACTGCAAAACAAACATCTTTTCTTTATTATTATTATTATTTTTTCTTTGTTTCTTGACTATTTTATGTCCCCCATTTCCACTACTACGGCGATGTAACTGAGAAGAAACGAGGGACATAGAGAATGTCGACAGAAACGTGGAACCCATGCACAATCAACGCGTATGGAAACTGCAAATCAGGAAAGAAGAGGGAGAGCAGCACAAAGCATCATTAGTAGAAGTAACCTATGGGGATCCCTTGTAGGTGCCTCTCCCATAACATAGGATGGACGGACCTAGCTAACCTAAATCCATAGCCTACCCCTGTGCCATCTGAAGGTAGCAAACAGCCGGTACTAATTTAGCGATGTTCTCTTCACTGGAAATGGGCAGTTCACTTAATATTTTCTGACTTGGTAAGATGGAGAACTGCAGCTGACTCATACACTGCTGGATGCAATGATCCGGGTCAGCAATAATTCTTCCTGCGAAGCTGACCTATAAAGTGGTGGCGATAATGATAGCACATTTTGAAATTTTGTAATAAGTTTAATAAAAATACTGCATCAATATAGTTGAAATTTAACTGAATAATGTTACTTTAACTATACAGATTCCTTATTATCATTATTGTATTCGTTGTCTTTTCAAAATTTTACTGCGAAAATAATAGTTTGTGGGTGCAAATCGGGTGGAAATAAAGATAGCTCATATGGAAAAAAATTGTATTTTAGAAAACAATGAACGCAAAAAAACATAATTCTTAATACTTACAAGCGTTGGTTTTTGATTGCAACACCTGTACACATCGGTTATTCATAGAATTAAATCAATTAGCGAGCATTTTGGCATAAACATGCCATGAGAGTATCCCCCAAAGATTCTCAATTTGGTTTAGATCGGGTGACTTAGCAGGCCAAGCTAAAGTGGCGATATTATGGGCACTAAGCCAATTTGTGGTCAACCTGGCTGTGTGAATGGCGGCATTATCTTGCTGGTACACCGCTTCTTGCTGATGTTTATCAGTTTGAAATGGGAGAAAACTAGTTTCTAAGACCTCTGTGTACTTCTGAGCATCCTGTCTACCTACCATCATCACCAAATTCGCCTTACCCTTGATGGAGAATGCTCCCCAGATCATAAGGGATCCGCTACCAAAAGGTCGTTTGCTGAAAATTTTGTCCTCCTTTCTAAGATCATGCCAGTAGTATTGAGAACCGTCAGGTCCGTATAGGTTAAACTTTTTTTCATCGGAAAAAATAATATTAGAGCGATTTTCATGGTTCCATTGCACTTCTTCTCGAACCCATTCTTCGCGTTTTGCTTTGTATGCTTTCGTGAGTGCTGGTGCAGTTTTTCTCTTCTTATAAATGAAGTTCTTAGATGAACCCAGGATCTGTCGCACTCTTCTCGGTGTACCATTTAATTGCAGGGATGTTTGCAGGCTTTTTGACCCCTCTCCTGTCCGAGATGCCTCACGGAGAAGTCGGCGGCGGGCTGTAGGGCTTAATATTGAAATGCGGCCAGGAGACTTCTTTTTTTTTTTTCGTATTCTTCTGGGTTCCTTAAAAAGTTAGTTACCACCTTTCTAGATCTGCTAACCTTCCTAGAAATCTCAGATATAGTGTATCCTTCTTCATTTAATGTGCTTATTTGACCCTTTTCCTTTTCAGATAACCCACACTGTCTTCACATGCTAAGAAATGAGTTAATTTCCAAATATAGAGGTTACAAGGTGGGGAGTAACTGTCCAATATGGCAACGACGGTTTGTTTTGATATTCTTCTCTAATCTGGATGTAGTAACGCGGAAATGTAATTTTTTTCAAGTTGTGCTATCTCTATTTCCACCCAAATTCCAACACAAATTTATACTTTTCATCATAAAAGTTTAATCAAATAGTTTATAGGGAAACTATGATAAGAAATAGGTAACTAGTTGAAATAAGGTTTTTATGTCAAAGTTTCACATAGGGCGGAGTATTTTTTTAGGTTTTCGAAAAATTCTGAACTGTGCTATCATTATTGCCACCACTTTAGATATAAAGCTTGGCACTGAAGGCGACATTTTTCCGTCGACTTTTGTTCATCCCAAGTAATTACGGCACCAAGGTCCATCCATGTATAGGCTGCCTTCGAAATAGACTCGTAAAATTCTCTCTACACGTTTGCCTTACTCATCTGGCCGCGTTCACTGATCCAGTCGTCCGAATGTTTTGTAGCGTCGGTGTCATCACAACTTGTTGTTCGTCACAAATAGTTTTTAAAATGTTAGTCGCCAAATCACAACTTTGTGTTCGTCACAAATAGTTATTAAAATGTCAGCGGTCAAATCAGCCTCTTCGGCAATTATTACAGGCTCGTTGCGCATATCTCTTCAAATTTGGAGGGAAAGATAGGACTCAAAAAACAGCGCACCTTTTAAGCTGTTGCTACAGCACAGTTACTCATTCGGCAGAGTGGATAAGAGATCAAGTTGAAAAAAGTAATGCATAGGTAGTCCATAATGTTGCTCCATGCTGTTCTATTGTTTAGATTTAAAATGTCTTCTTCCAGGTACTTGTTACATATGCTGTAGATTCTTGAGTACGTACAGCGAGTACCTGAAACTTATGAAGTTTGAACTTGAATAAAAGCTGAATACAATATAGGCTCCATATCGAGGACACCGCCGGTATTACTTTCACCATATTAGTGGGACTATGAAGTCCCTAAAAAATGGCCTCCACCCGATTGAAATTTATTTGCGGGCTGTAAATACAGGTCAGAGGCACCAGCACGCCAAAGACTGTGAACATGCAACCATTTCAAAAGGAGTTCTGGAATGAAACTCGCACGGACGTGCCCAACCGCAAAAACATTAGGACGACCTAAACCAAGAGAAGCTCCCCTCTACCCATAGTACCCATTACAGAGAGGGCATTCCCTCAACGCCCCAGTTCCAAATCATCAATTATTTTACCTTTAACGAACTCACTCATCAGCTCTTATTTCAACTTTTATGCCTTCTAAACATTCCAGTTTGGAAAATATCTCGTGCTGCAGTTCATCTTGGAGCAAAGGTCGCTGTCATTTCTAGTTTATAATGGTCAGTGGCGCCTCCTGGCGGCTGAAGTGAGGGTGCTGCCCGTACAGTCCCCTACCGTGATATTTGCCCTTCTTTGATAACTTAAGAGATTAATGCTTCTGATGTTACAATGTTGCAATGCTAGTGGAGAATCAGTAGTCTATGTATATGGGTCCTTCAGCTAAAGTTCATTATACTTTTATCGCTGTCTTGAACGTTTCTTTATCCAGTTTCTCAAGTAAGAATTTCGTTGGCGCTATCAGCGTAGCTCCAACTCACCATTCCCATTACGTTGCTGCGATCGTGACTAAAACTAGCAGTGATTGACTATGCGTTAAATGTGTTAAACTGCAATACTAATAGTAATACCCGTTTCCAGTGCAAATGCAATATAGTAGAGTAAAAAAAAAGCAGGGACATAGAGTATGTTGCTAAACGTGGAAATTGCAAATCAGAATGAGTTCCGAAAATCTGATGTACCATCGATTAAGGGTCAATGCTTGAAACTCAATTAGACAGGTCGAAGCCAGAGCACCTTCCTGAAGTTTCTCACAAGTTGAGCCCAAACGATTTAATTTTTGGAAGCACGCTCGTGTCCTTTTCTTTTTAAATGGACTTCTCAGCCGTCTCGATGTAATCCGGCGACTTCTAACAGTGGCAGTACGGCTCAGAGCTCCAAAACCAGAGCTTCCGTCTGAAGTTGCAAAGAAATCAAGCTTAAAAGGCTTATTTTCAGCGTCCAGTAGAACTAGCCCACAGTTGCTACAATAAACCTTCCGTCCTTTAGCACAACAGATGACCCTTTGGGACCTCGAGCTTGCAACACGACGGCACGAACCAGCGTATGTCGCTGTCTGTGGGGCTGTACAGTGTACAGTCAGACTAACTTAGCCTTCAACTCGAAGGCCGAAGAGTCAATTCTGTTGAGTATGCCTGAGATTTCGGTCATCTCCACCGCAAGCACAATCGGTTTGCTGTTAAAACACTTGAAATTTGGTTCAAAGCGTCGCAGCAAAGGCCCTTGACTAAGGTGGAGGGAATTCAAGATTCTCTCGCTCACAGTGAGCCAGGCGCAGACACCGAATAACCAGTTTCTTATCACATTGGGACCTACAAACTCCTGGTGATTTTTAACAAACAGCAATGAAAATGCAGCGTCCTGTTCCCCCTTCGGCCATGATCAATAAAGGCTTCAATATTATCCAGTATTACGGTAGACAGGATCAGCAGTGAAGCCGTGTAGGCTTATATTCCTACGATAAGTAGCTTAGCGCGCTCGAATGGCAAGAGTAGAGAAAGAGGCATAGTAGACTAGAAGAGGGAAGAGCCCAGAGCAGCTACAGCCGGAAGGAGAGCTTTGTTTCTGCTTCGCTCGTGACGTCACGACGGTGCACCGCTGCCGAAATGCACTGTTATGAAAGTACCTCCTTTTAGCCTATCGTTGAAAGAGGTGATGGCGCGTAGATTCTCACTGTACACTGAAATGCGCCGAGTGCCGAAAGCGTTCAACAATGCACAATGCCGAAGTCACACTATATAATAGCACGCTGAACTTCTGAGCCGATGCTCAGCTTGCACATCGTCCCGAAACAAGAAGAGTTGGCAACTAACATCTCAGCTGGTACGTACTAAAGTTGCATGGCGTAGCAGCTCAATATTCGCTAATTTACCGCCTAATGCGACCCCGGCGTAAGTTGCCTAGTGCGACCCCGGCATAAGTTGCCTACTGCGACCCCGGCATAAGTTGTCTAGTGCGACCCCGGCATAAGTTGCCTACTGCGACCCCGGCATAAGTTCCCTACTGCGACCCCGGCATAAGTTGTCTAGTGCGACCCCGGCATAAGTTGCCTACTGCGACCCCGGCATAAGTTGCATACTGTGACCCCGGCATAAGTTGTCTAGTGTGACCCCGGCATAAGTTGCCTACTAGCTGCGACCCCGGCATAAGTTGCCTAGCATGGCCCCGGCATAAGTCGCACACCGAGGGTCGGGCATGCGCTGAGCAGTTCATGGCTGATATCGCAGAGCAATTCGTGGCAACACTTGCTAACAAAATAAAAGGGTCCTATATAGTTTTCAACTGTGAGCAGGAAAGGTCGAGATGTCCATTCAAATTTATTACAGCCAAATTGAATGCAAGTGGAAGCTGCTTGCGCTGACTGGTACATGGCCTCAGATGACCGGGCGTGGAAGTGGTGCCAGTCTGGCAATCCGCAGGGCATCTAAATGTGGCTACAGTTCGTTAGGAGCGCGTTCGATCGGAGGCAACGCAATTAGGCCTACGAGGCTTGACTTGAACGAAACGTCAGGCAGGAGCTATGACTCTGTCATTTGGAATCATGTTGAAGGTGCTAGAAGCAACACTATTGCTTTAGGCCCGCAAAAAACTATATTTCACTCAGCTAGAGTAACTGAACAACAGCCGGCGCCCGTACGCCAATAATCATTGTACGAGTCAAAGCCAGGGCAGCGGTCTAAACTATCGGACACGTCAAGTCTCTATGACGTCATTTCGGTGCCCAGTGGAAGACGCCCTTTAATCTTAACGCTGCCGTAGGCACAGCACCATTAGGTACGGGTACGCGCCATATAGGGCGCGCTAGGTATTCAAGGTTAACCTTTTGCTGTAATAGTGCCAGATTTTTCTTCAAAATATATACTGTATCTTACCTAAGAAATTACTTCCGAAGCGATACCGCATTATATCATACCATGTAAGCAGATATATGGCAGCCATTTTGTTTGTGGTGCTCAGCCTAAGAGACAAACTTTATGCCATGCAAAGAAAAACTAAATTTTTCACGGAAATGGCACACAGAAAATAAAATTTTCAAGGGAAAAAGACCAGCAAAAAAATAACGCTAGCTGAATGACCTAAGCTTCAATAGAAAAGCGAAGCAATAGGCTACGTTTTCACCGAAAAAGGTTTAGGCAGAAAAGTACATTTCCACGAAGAAAATTAGGCAGAAAATTTTCTAGGAAAAAGCATCACCGGAAGATTATTTTGCCAGGAGGAAAATTCACCTTCCTTGATAGATTCTAAGAAATTTGCGGATGACTTTCAGCCGCGACTAGAGATCGCAGCGCCGGGCAAGGTCATGGACGACGCCACTACAGTTGAGCTGAAGGGCAGCGTGCCAAACTTGTACTGTATAGGAATCCTTCGCAATGTTCCACTTATGTAATATATTGGGCACTTCGATTGGATCGTCAACGTCGACCTCAGCCAAGCCGACGTTACTTGACTTCGGAAATACAGAAAGGAACTTTGGCTTCGTCACTCTGAATTGTGTCGTAGGTGCTGGCAGCCGCCGGATTATCTTGTGTACCCTGAAATCTCCATTTTACGGAGTTGGGGTTTAATTCATGCAAGTCTCACGGGTATTTAGTATTAGTAGTTTTAGTCAAGTGGTAAAATAGCTAATTGTCACTTGACTAACTACTTAGTAGTAGTATTTAGTCAAGTGGTAAAATAGCTACTTGTCACATGACTAACTACTTAACAAAATTCGTTAACATAATATTACATATGAAGTGTGTACAATGCATTCGTGGCTACTCCCTAATGAGGGGCTACTCCCTGCGGACTGGCATGAAAAATTTAACAGATTGAATTGAGAATTTAGTCCAGTAGATTAGTAGCTGACTAAACTACTTGACAAAAATCTCCCTGTTCGGCACTTAACGACTTACCACTTGACTAAATACCATCCCAAGTGCGAACAAGGCTTAACTGATTAAGAGTCACCTGAAACGATTCAACCAGTCGAAGTCAGGGCTCCTGGCTGAAGATTTGGAGAAGTCAAACCTCGGAAGCTAAATTTCGCTGGCCCAATCGGCCCAAATTACCCTCACTGTTGACATTTATCAACAATTTTGTCGGTAAATAGGGCTATTAGTAGACCTAGATGCAGGGCCTGCTTGGTTTAGTATTACTACTTAGGATTAAAATTTTTACTTCCAAGTACTATATTTTTGTAATCTTGAATCAAGAGTGCAGATATCATATACATGAAATTAATAATTTTGAGCTAATGCAATGAAAGTGCATGAAATGAGCAGGCATCTTATATCGAAGACTACCTTAATTAATACTAGCCTTTTCGTGCCGGCATTGTACACATTTATTGACGTTACCAATAGTGCTTTTCCTACAAAATGTGATGATTAGTTTTGGTGCGAGGGTGTTAAGCCTGATAACCTCCCCTCAATGGCCTGCCGCCGAATGACATTGGATTTTGCCGGGTCAAATACCAACACGGGCAAGCGAGCTCTGATAGCGGTCGACGCGCTTACTCTGCATATATCTGCACAGCTGCCTTGCGGGTACTGACCTTTCCCAGGAATATGGAGACGGGAGAAGAAAGGGCCATTTCATAAGAACCTTCCATCAACGGCGCCATAGCTCTTGATGATCCGTGGTCGACGGCAGCCATACACCCATTTGCGGCACGAATCAGTGTGTGTGAGTTGCTCAGTAGTGGAAGGGGAACCATGACAAGTTGACTTTACACTGAAAAAAATTATCTTTTAACGCTGAACGTAGCTGTTTTGGAAATGCTACACTTTGAGCTCTTCTCACGGGCACTTGGCGAAACTTGACTTTTTATTGGGTGTTGGATGGCTGACCATCGTCAGTCGAGTGTCGTCAGTGAAGGCCCTTGTGACCAGAATTGGCTGTGCAGCTCCCAAAAATTCAGCACACAAATGCTGCCAAAACTCATGCTGGATACTGGTTGACCGCTGTAGTGAGCCGGTGCAGTGCAGGCGACAGAGAGCTGTGTGTCCGCATTCTGCGGCAGGGGAAGCAACGTCTGTTAGAGGCTGAGGGTCATTGTATGTCAAGAATGTTATCGTCAACCTGTCCCATAGAGAGAGGTTGCTGGACTCTGTATGTTATATAAGGTTTACAACAATGAAAAACTTTGGTTCTATTCTTCTGTCCCAGCCCTCAAGGTCTCAAGGAGGATTACACCTTCTACCGTTGACGCGCACTCTTTCACTTTAGAGAGTGCTAGATGCGGAGCTCGTCAGTTCAGTCGGTGCTTTGTGCCCTGGTCTGTTAGGGTTTGGAATTCATTGCCGGCATCGGCTTGCCGTCGTGTTGGCCTGCAGGCGGTTAATTCAGCAGTTAATGGTTTTTTGTTGAATTTTCTTTAGCAGCGTTTCGGGCTTCCCGGTGTTGCAAACTGCTTCATTTGGGTTGTACTAACCTGTCCGTGGCGGCCTGGGCGTGAACTATTAATAATAATAATCATGCGGGCTGTGGGCTTCCACAGACTCCAGTTTTTCGGAAAAAATTCCGCCAGCCAAGATAAACACAAGTGGCGTTTCTGAAAAAGTATCATTTTGCCATGGTAACTAAAGTGACCGTATATGACGCGCCAAAACACTGGACACCCCACGGCAGGTCCTTCCGAGCGCCCACCAATATCTACCATAAATTTCCACACTCCGAGACCGGTGCACAACAAACTTAAATGGGCGACTGGTGAGCAACAATATTATTTAGGTATAGATTACGAGGGTGTCAGACAAAGCGGCTGCTGATGCAAACGGTTTCCGTTTACTTCTGTATTTTTTTTTTTCACCCCGGGCGATGTTATCCCGTTAGGCAGGCTTTGATATGCTTTCCCAAAGATCTGCCTACCAGACAGGTGACACCGTGCAAGGGCACATTCGATTGGGTGCCGAAATAAAGCCTTAGAGACTTGACTTGTCCAAAGTTTCCGACGAAGAACTTCGGCATTTTCAACTCTAGGAGACCAATTCAGATTTTTCGAAACTTTTCTAGTTGTAAGCCGATTGGACTGAAACTTGCTCAGTATCTGTAATTTTGGAAAAGAAACACATGTTGCTTGTTAAACTTTTTGGATTAATGCTGTACTTTTGAGATACTGGGAAATATATATATTTCTTTATTTTTTATTTATTTATTTTTTTTTTTTAGAAATTTCAAATGAAGAGAAGTCAATAAGTGCCATGCTGGAAGAATAACAAAGACAGGCTTAGAATCCTTGAAACATTCCTAACAGTTATATCAGACAGATTTTCCATTTTCTGTTTCGTTTCCTTTTGATATGCGATTTTTGATCGTTAACTGAAATATACTGAAAAGCAGCAAAATTTTCGGTTTTGAGCTGGAATAAAAAAAATACGAGGACAAAAATGGAAAATGTTTCTGTACAACGTTATTAGGAATGTTCCATGGATTCTAAAACTGTCTTTGTTTTTTTCCTAGCATGAACACTTATCGACTTCTTTTTTTTGGCAAAAAAAATACATTTTACAGGAAAGGCAAAACACGAAAAAAATTGTGGTGAAATGTCATATACTCCACTTTTTTGTACGATAAATGGAATTTGAATGCTGAATTTATGTTGCATTAGCATCTAGAAATACTATGCGTGCATCATTTAATGATTTTCGACCCCCGATCGGCCCATCGTTAACGCTCTGTGGGTGTCTTATATATATATAAATAGAAAGAATCGAGTCAGGATTCGATCCGTAGACCTAGAGATTACCACGCCGCCACTCTTACCACTAAGCCACAAACAGCTAAAAGCAACGCAAGCACGCAAGGTGCTTGTGTTGTTTCCATTCCTTGCGTTATGGCCGCTACTGTATGCCAAGATCCATAGATGGTCAACTGTTGGGGTTTCTTTGTCACTGTTTTTTTTTTAACCTAACTTGAAAGGTTTCGAACAGATCTTCACAAAAATGCAGAGGAATATTACGAAGAACCATTTATTATATATTGATGATGCTTTGCTCGTCTAATTATGTTTGTTTTTTCTTTCGTGAGCGACATAACTCAAGAATTTATAAGCGGATATATATATATATACTTGCAGGAACTGCTAGAAATGTTACGAGGAACAAATGATCCGTAAGAACATTCATCTGCTTATCTGTTTAGCTTTCTGTTCGTCAGAATGTAACTCTTAAAGTTATGGGCGGATCTTAATGAAATGAACAGGAACTGCTATGAATGCCACAAGGAACAGATGTTTACGATTTGGCGGTGATCAATAATCTTGTATGTTGAACCATTTTGATGTACTGTTTAACCTTGCGTTAATTGGTGGAGATTTGCGCTGTCGATGGCAGTGCGTGTAAACATTCTGATTTCCTCTGCCAAGGAGGTTATGTTTTGTGGCGTTTGTCTGTCTGTCGTTTTGTCTGTCTGCTTGCCTATATGTTTGTCTGTAACAAAGATAACTCAAAAAGTTGTGGACGGTTCTTTACGAAATTTACAAGGATTATGTGGCATGTTTGCGGTAACAGATGATCAACTTTTGGTGGAAATCATTTCAACCTTTTGTTCGTCTGCATATTTTTCTCGGTACAATGACTCAATAACTTATTGACGGATTTTTATTAATTTGCATGAATTGTTAGGTCTGTCACGAAAAAGTGAAGTTTCAAATTTCTGTGATGAGCTGTTCGTTCGTCTCTGTATTTGTTAGTAAAGTTGCTAAGTTATGAACGGATATGTGTGAAATTTACATAAATAGTCAACAATTATGAATAATTAAATTTTGCTGATGATCGGTTCGTCTGTCAGTGTATTTGTGTAATTTTATCAGAATGCTTGTTAGCAGCACAACTCGAAAACTCATGTACGGATATTTGAAAAATTTATAGAACCTATTATTATTGTTAAATGGCACAAAATTTAATGATAAGCTTTGGTGTTAATATAATGTAAATATGTAGTGGTTTCAAGACCAATTCAATGTTTTCGTTAACTTTGCCTCGCTAGGCGTAGGTCTGTGCTCTCCAAGTGCTTGTTAATGAATAATTTTAGCCTCCGTCTTCACAACAAAGGTGATCTAACGGAGAAAGAAATAAGGGACATATAGCATGTCGATAGAAACGGGAAGCCCATGCGCTGTGTTGCCACATTGAATCAACATGCGTGTTAAAATTAGAAGCAAGTTGGGAGAGAAGAGGAAGAACAGAAGAAGTATCATCAATAAAAGTAGGAAATCGGAAGGCAGCAAAGTGGTCACGAAAGACAGGCGTCCCGACGACCTAGCTGAAAGCTAAGGTAACCTACAGGGTCTCCTCCCCCCTTGGGCGCGGATGAGTGGACCTCACTTATGAAGCTAAACAAATTCTGCGAGACTCCGTAAGCGCCAGTGCATACTTCCTCACCGGTAATTTTAACAATGCTTTACTTACGAAACGAACTGGACCATGCATGACATTGTAATTAGCAGTGCTGCAGACAAATTTTTCAGCTCATCATTTATATTTTGCTCTTCCGATAAAAACACAATTTATTTCAGGCTATACAAAATAATACAAAACAAAAAATAAAATGCAATCAAATGAGTTCGCTACATTGGGACGGGCGGATAAAACTAAACTAAACTAAGCGCGTTCGGCTAGTCGTGAAAATTATGATTTCGAGGTTTGACTTGCTTGGCTTCAGACAAGGGCTTTAGCTTTGCCACTTCGAAACATAGTGCCAGTGTTAGAAAAAACCCGATTGCGTTGAGACCGCTGAGAACTACAATTTAAGGAGCGAGGTTGATTACCTGGAAGTCTTTAGGGTAAAAGATGAAGGGTCAACGCCTTGTCAAAAGTTAACGTAAAGTCAAGCCTTTGTGTTTTAATTTCACAGGTCAATCGGCAAAAGAAACGTTAGTTTGTACCCGGAAAATTCCCCCTGGGCTTCGTGAAGCGACGACCCAGAAAGTGAGAGTCGATGTGACCTTCCATGCGATCATCGGGGACGTGCTGCCAGGGCGGATCTTCTGTTGCAAAATTTAGCTCCACAGCAGGAAATTAAGAAGGAAATGTATAAAGGTATTTCCGGCAGTGTAGCTGCCAGATGTTTATGTAGGGGTAGATTTTGCTGTGAGCGTCATGCAGCGGTCAAAGTAGAAGTTGCTGTGAAAGTAGATGTTGCTGTGAGGGTAGATGTTGCTATGAGGGTAGATGCTCTGAAAGTGAATGTTGCTGTGGATGTAGATGTTGCTGTGGATGTAGATGTTGCTGTGAATGTAGATGTTGATGTGAGTGTAGATGCTGGTGTGAGAGTAGATGCTGGTGTTAGAGTAGATTTTGCTGTGAGAGTACATGCAGCTGTGAGAGTACATGCAGCTGTGAAAGTAGATATTGCTGTGAGGGTAGATGCTGTGAAAGTAAATGTTGCTGTGAGGGTAGATGCTATGAAAGTAAATGTTGTTGTGAGGGTAAATGCTGTGAAAGTGGATGTTACTGTGGATGTAGAGCTTGCTGGGAGAGCAGATGTTGCTGGGAGAGTAGATGTGCTGTGAGAATAGATATGAGAGAAGATACTGATGAGCAGACAGGCAGTGCACAGGAGCAGCATTAATTGTTCCATCCAACGAGGTTCAAATAGAGGAGCGCACCGTCTCTATTTATCCTAGGGGAGCGTTGCGAGGAAACTTTCCCCTTAAACTGGCTGAGTGGCTTAACCAATCGGAGAGCGGCATTGCCTCACGCAGCCTATATAGGAAGGAGTCCTGAGCTCAAATTTTTATAACCATTAACCATTGACAAAATTTCGAGCGGATGGAAGTATGTAAAGGAAACTTGTATCCTGTATACCATCTGATGATGAAAGTAACAGGGGTGAGCACTGAGATACAAATCTTCAGACACAATCGTCTTTGCAAAAATATTGAAGAACTGCCTGTCTGAACCTTCCTTAATTATATGTGCTGACCACTGCCACTTCAGCCACTTTACGGACTCCAAACGCCAGCTTCGATCACGTGACAAAGCCATGTGTTTACTCTCCCAGAAAGTGCTTAGGCTTGCTCCTCCCATTAGAAGCTCCTTGGTTCCATCCTACAGCCATTGAACTCAACAAAAGTTTTAGAAATAGTGAGACGAGCAACAATGATTTAGAACCAATAACTGTAAAGATGAACTTTGTATGAAACAAGCTTGTGTTGTAAGTGTGCTTGCAGATAGTTCTGACAGCTACAATGAGATTTTCGTTGATAAGAATACTAGACGACCCGTGACCCGTTGGGTCGTCATCACGATCGTCTTTGCTTTCCCACTAAAGCAGGTGTCATTTAGCTGGTTATAAACCACACGCTATTCGGCCGTCTTCTCCTGCCAGTCAAGAAGCTGGCCATACGGTTCACTATCGACAGATTATTTGCTTCTCTAACGAATATTCAACAAAAGTCAAATCAGTATACTATTTAATAATTCACGTCGTGTTTTTAGTTATATATTTATATCTTCCCTGTCACGCTCATGGGAATAAGATAGGAGAAAATTCAGGTGCCGATGACGGTATCTTGGATACGGGGGTCGGACTTGAGCGTTCCAGCTGAGTGACCTGAGCTCGCCAGCATGTTCGTGTCTGGACATGTTCAGGTGCCGAAGACGGTATCTTGGATACGGGGGTCGCACTTGGGCGCTCCAGGCAGAATGCTGAATTTTCATTAAAGAAGCCTCTGAAAAGTACTAAGCACAGGAGACAGAGGGGGTTTCCCTGAGGTGCTAATTTTCTACCGTCATTTATAATGACGGTCCGGGCCACTAGTTCAATTTATATGTTACGTATTCCAGTTGTATTTTCCCGGGCAATTTTGAAATTATATTGCTCGTTCTTGCACCCGAGTGGCTGTTTCCACGTGCGTATCACAGATACAATCGAATTAAAGAGCTAATCCATGGAAGTATTGGGAGCTGTACCCTAGTCCCTTGAATTTCTTCCCGTCCAAAAGCGAACAAGCTATGCCAGATAGGCCACAGGCCCTACCCTAGTCCCTTGAATTTCTTCCCGTCCAAAAGCGAACAAGCTATGCCAGATAGGCCACAGGCCCTACCCTAGTCCCTTGAAGTTCTTCCCGTCCAAAAGCGAAGAAGCTATGCCAGATAGGCCACAGGCCCTACCCTAGTCGAATTTCTTCCTATCTAAAAGTGAAGAAAATGTGTCAAACAAGATACAAATAAATAAACAAGCAAGCACGACCGGTTCACAGACTTTTAGTATAATACTAGACGACCCGTGACCAGTTGGGTCGTCATCACGATCGTCTTGTCTGCCTTTCGTGCCCATTTTGCTTCCTTCTTACCTGTAACTCATACTGATCTTTCTTCCATCTGTTCTTCTTTCCCAACTTGCTGTTCCCATGCGCGTTGATCCTGTGTGGGAACACCC
>LQNS02278143.1:2679460-2691016 GCA_001587735.2 Parhyale hawaiensis | reverse complement strand
ACTGCGAAGATATGGAAGACAAGTGCTCACGTTGTTCAGAGAACTCGAAAAGTTTGATCTAAGATCAAGAAACACGCAATGTGACATCGACTTTTCGGAAGCTTGTATTCAGCATCGTCTAACACCCAAATTGGTACGTTTTCGCCTCTACAATCGACAGCTTGCCGGATCTTCTATTTATTCAAAATTCTAGTAGAAATATAAACATGAAGAAGAGAAAATGAGAACTAAAGGAAAGCTGTCATCCTCTATCGAATGAATCTGATTAACATGGCACAGTACAAACCACTTCAATAAACATAATTACGATTTAATTTTTAACCACAGGGGATTATATATAGACAAGCAACTAGTATTTTCGCCAAATTTAAAATGCATTTTGGAGATTTCACGTTATTTACCGCAGATATTCTAAATCATGTTTAAAGTGTTTCCGTTTTAAGCAAGAAAGTGTGTACTGTTCCTATTCTGAAGTTCCATGAACTTAAGTCATAAGCAAGATACTTGATGACTTGATTCGAATAGTTTCTCACGTTGATGAAGTAAAATGCCAGTGTATTTGTTGCATTGCTTTGTTCCTATGACAAACCTGATATTCGATGAGGTGTAGGAGATGCTTTCAGTACCGGCATTTCTTTTCACAAAAATCTATAAATATTTTCATTATGCTGAAAAAGTCAACCTCCTTTTCCCTACAACGGCGATAAAAAAGGAGTTTGGGACATATCCTAGCGTCGAAAGAAAAGTGGAGCCCATCCACGGAGGTGTTCCCATTCATTCTGGATCAGTGCGCACAGGCACAACAAGTTGGAAAGGAAGAGGAATGTGACAAGTCATCGGAAGCACGATATGGCAAGGAAGCAAACTATAGACGAAAATAGGAAATCCAGGAGGCATTCAAGTAGCTTACGCTAGAGTTACCGATACGGTCGTGTTTAATATATAGGATGGGCGAACTCAAACAAACGTATAGCTCTCGGCCCATATTAGTTAGCCACCGTATAGTTCCTAGTGGGTGGCGCATATGAACCTACAGCTCCTGATTCAAGCATGGACCCATACTAGTTCATGACGTTTGAAGCTTCTGGGCCGATATTTGACAGTTCGTATTATTTGTGTACTAGTGGACCCATGCGTGAAAAAATTCACACAATAATCGATATATGTTTGCTCTCATCTTAGACTTGCCTTTTCCATATTTTCCCGCTCATGCTTATTAGCAACTCTTATTTCCTTCTGTAACCATCCTACTTCAAGTCTTTCTTGTCACTGTGCCACATGGGCGCTTCATCTCTCCATTGATAGCACGTCTTCGTTCTTGAGACTGTATTAGTCTCGTTTTTCTTTACGTTCCGTATCCTCTTTCTTAATTAAACGTGCGTCTTCCAAAGCAAAATCTTAAGTAAAACACTGCAGTAAATTTGAATGTCCCACCAGTCAGCTTATATGCAATGTCAGTGCGCCGTATCCATAATGCGGTCTTCCATACTTAACAATCTGCTTCACTAAAGTGGTGAAATTTCGTCCCCTGAAGCAGAATATGCACTCTCACAGAAAGACAGTAAGCTAGAAGAAATTGTTGTCTACTGCCCGTGAAATACTTGAAGAGAAAGCTTCATCGTCAAATTTAATGAGAAAGACAGCAAGCTAGAATAAATAATTGTTTACTGCCGCGAAAAATCATCACCTCGTTAGTGCCCCGTTGATTATCTGCCGAATTTATACGTCGTGACTCCAGAAGCTGCATACATATTGTCCCGATTTCAAGAAGTGTTTCAAGCAAGAAGTGCAACCAGATAAAGAGATAAGGATCCAATTTTCACCATTTTCTGCAACCAGGGCCCGGATTTACTAACATTTACAACGTTGTAAACCTTGCAACGTTGTACCACAGAACGACGATACAAGGCTGTATTCTATCTGCCTTGTGACTGGAAGATACAGGTCACTACTACAGCCAATCAGCCGTCGCCTCACGTCTTCCTTTCGGGGAACACCCAATGGTGTAGGTTTGCATCTTTCATTCAGCGAACAACCAATCCGCAGGTGTATTACATCAGCGTTTTCTTTTTGTTTACTCGCTGAAACTCGAGTGTTGCAACAACTTAGAAGTTTTCCCAAGGTCTAACAAAGATGTAACATATTTTGCAAGAATCTCTAGCTGGTCTTTTTTTTTTGCAGGAGAAAAATTTTTTTCTACTACCGCGTAGTAATTCGTGGTATCAGATAACTAAGTTTCAGCACGCAAGTAGCTTGGTAAATATGGCCGGAGTTACAGGAAGTCGAGATACAAGCACACGAGGGACTTACAACGTTGTAATTGATTAATGTGGGCCCTGGTCATCGAATCTTTACTAAAACGTAACTGAATTGCAACCTGGCTTATTTTTCATCTATTTCCTTCAAAGCGGACACGAAAGAAATAATTACACCAAGTGTTTTATTATTTTGGATTATACAGTAGATTACCTGGAGTGCCCGCAGTGTCATGAATGACAGCGAACGAGGAATTTGTGGTGGACCTTCATTATTGATCATACAGTTAAGCTAGAAATTGTGCATTCCCTTCTAAGTTTTATACTTTTAAAATCATTTATCAATTACTTTTTGAAAACATTGACTTGAAAATATTTCGGGGCAATTGATGACTTAAACTCTAGAACAAAGTACTAAATATAAATTATCTAAAGTAATAATAACAATAATTCGAAAATGAAAAGGTTCAAATTTATTGACACCCTGCTCATCTTGTACTTTTAAATGAATGATAATTATTTTAATAATTTTCAAAATAAGTTTCTTTACATAGCACGGTGTTTCTAGATTCTTCTGGAATATTCGCAGGTCTGTTACGAGGTTGCACTTGCAAGCTTTGACATTCTTCCTCCTGCAACATTCGAGTCAACATGGCGAAACGAAAAGAGCTCAGCGTGGACCCGAGAACGCGGATTGTAGGAGCTCACAAGAATGGTAAAGGTTATAAGACAAAATCCAAGCAGTTTCTGGTACCTGTCTCCACTGTTCAGGGCATTGTCAAGAAATATCGGGATTTTCAGATGGCTGACGAGGGAGGCAACAGAAACTTTCGCCAAGGGACGCCAGTAGAGTAGTGTGAGAGGTTAATATCAGCCCGAGAATCTCTTCTAAAGCCAGTTAAATAATCTCAGTACCTCGGGCATCGAAATATCTAAGTCACCGTCGCAGAGGAAATTGAAGAAGGAAGGCGTCAGAGGTTACAGTCCAAGGAAGGCACCTCTTCTTCAGGATAGGCACATCAAAGCTCGTCTGTCTTTTGCCAATGAACGCGCCATAGAGATACCAGCTTCTGGTCATCAGCGCTTTGGTCAAACGAGACGAAGCTTCGACCTTTCTCATGTTAATGTATTCAAAAACTGTTTAAACTTTGAGCCACGGCAGCTATTCCGCTACAGTGAGGGCCACTTGCTCAGTTTAGACTCTCTCTATGAATTTTTGTTGAGTTTCAATTTGCAACTGTTCATGTTTGGAGTATCGATGTGTTTTGATAGATTCAGCCGTTATCGTGCGCACAGAAAACGCTGTTCCAATTAACCCATACATGCCCGTAATTAGCGAAGGCTGCCAAAATTGAACTGTTGCCATGTATGTTGTAGCAAGGCACCAACGTAGTCTTAATGGACAATTATTTAGCGCGTTTATCAATTAGTTTCAAAGTTATGATAAATATGTTTTGTTTCGCAAACGCAACCCTGCATGGCTCATCAGCAGTCTGTGATGTTGCGTCAACGCAGCACTAGGCACTCCACCCCCCAATTATACTCATTAGAACCCCTATTTTGTGCGCACAACTGGCACGGTAATAGCAAAATATGCAACTAAATTTACTTTCTTCAGCATATACTATGAAACTGAATGTAAATACCCGGAAATACAATATACATTATTATCCACTTAACTGATATTAATTGTATTTTTATAAAGTATGTAGTTCTGTGTTACATATTTTGTTGATAAGCCATCAATCAGTTAAATTCGTTTTTATTTTGCCTTGAAAATCAAACTAACATTAAGTGCACTTACAACTAAATTAGTCCACTGTATGCAGTACAAATAAGTAGATATAACTTCCGTATAAGTCAGTTAATATTTTCATTTTTTAACTCGTTCAGCTTGTGGTATTTCTCCAAACCTTTCTGATGAGGATGATAGTTGATTGTTTTTGTGTCTGTAGCCTATATAGTTTTACATTTACAGTGTTTGCATCTTTGTCTAATGGTTCAGTAACTCTCAATGATAGGATTGTCTGTATTATCAAAGCGCAAATCTTCTGCTACCATGGCAACGTTAAATTTTCTGTGGAAATTTAGCAGCTCGTAAACCTGGTTTTACACGCTTTTTACCATAGGTATTTGACTAATTACAACGTCTAGTGAATTCGAGGTTAACATTTTCATACCATCTTTCACGGGCGAATAACTTTCTTTTTTGTTCATACACACCTAAATTTTTAGGAAGCATGTCAGTGGAAAATAAATGATATTTTTCACCATGCATTAACATTCGATAATGGCCCACCAGCTTGGACCACACCTTCCATGTAGGTACCTGTTGCAATCATTGCCTGACATTTCAAGGCATAGGCACTAAAAGTTTTTTTTTTTTTCTCCCACTGATTACCCTTCCACTTTCTGCCTCGGAAGTAGCCCTTGTTGGTTCAAAGCACTGCAAACTACAGCATTATCATCACAGTGCACAGCTTATACCCATATGATTTATTGACAAAGAGTTCTTCAGTTCTACGAGCTAGTTTACTCAATCGTTTAGCGTTACCACTGGACGTTTTTTCATGGCGATTGCTTCTTAATTACAGGGCCCGTTTGCACAGCTAGTGCCCTCTGCACACAGAAAAACGGTTGTTTGCCATTAAGCAAAATTAGTTAATTGTAAACTATCTTGTCTGAATTTGAGTCAATGCAGATTGTCGTTTGTGATGAACAAGAGCGTTGTGATGAACAACAGTGTCGTTTACGATTAATTATTGCTTTGCAGCTAAAATATTACTTCGTTAGTGATAAGAAACCAGGTGTTTTTTATCGTAAAGAACATTTGGTCTGGTAACTTCTATGAAGTGAAAACGCTATTAAAATAGCAGTTTAGTTTTCATTGTGGATAAGTTAGTGTCCCAAAATTCAAAATGATACTTTCATCAAATCCCAATTCATTTTTATTCTTCTTGCACCAACACCAAATTCATTTTGCTCTTCTCGTTGGCCGTATTTCCTTGTCGTTGCAACATATCCAATTGAAACCCACAGATAGAAGAAGAGGCAGCAAGCCAGGTTTTGTAACCCGCCTCACTGGTTTATTACTTTGTCGGAGGCCATCCATAGCATGATCCAAGAGTTTTCCAACTTTTTTTTTCATTTTGTCCAAAATTGGGGTTTATAAAGAAAGATAAAATATAAACTAATTGGGTTTAGTTGAAAATCAGAGACAGTAAAAAAAAGCATGAGAGCTTAACAACTCAGCCATGACGACACATGGAGCTTTCGTAAATTTGTATGACACCGAACTCAAAATTTATACCGCGTTGAGTTGCAATTTAACTACTAATGTACACGATCTCTTTATCGTGTATAAGGCGCATATCTAAGACAATGAAGATGTTCTCGGCAGTTTTATATTTCAATAGATCTCTATGACTGAGAATGACGTGAAACTTTTTATATAACTAATAGCTATTGAACATAACAATATATGTAAATTTACTACTGGTAATTAAGGGACAAAATGCTTGCAAAAAAATCATACACCATTTTCAGACATTTAGAAGCTTTAAACATTCTGCACTACATGCTAGAAAGCAGAGGTCGGCATCTCCGATTATGTTACGATGACAAAATCGATGGTACGATGACCATCGCCATCGACGATGGCGATGGCAATACCAACGCTTCATCGCTATCGGCACCAAAAACCGCCAATTTTCATCGGCGATGACCTACGATGAAATAACCGTCGGCGATGGCCCTCGTAGGGTGTCACAATCGGCGATGGACCATCGCATTAACACATTTTAAAAATGCAAACATCTCAGACCACAAACATCGAATATAAGCAGCATCTCTTATAACCTCGGCCTGTGTGCGATTTTCAAACCAGTAATACTATTCCTAGCTAATAAAAGGTGTGAAATGTAAGGCCCAGGTTATTAATTACCTCCGTCAAGGAGGTTACATTTGCGTCCTGTTTGTCTGTCTTTCTGTCTGTCCGTTTGTCAATTTATCACTTTGTCTGTCTGTCACCAAGATAACTGAAAAAGTGATGAACCGATTTGAATGAAATGTACAGGGGTTGTTCGGTAAGTTAGGAGGAACAGTTGATTAACTTTTGACGATGATATGTCCATCCGTTTGTTTGTTTGTTTATCTGCCTCATTTTTCTCAATGCCATTACTAAAAAAGTTATGGATGGACTTAGATGAAACTAACATGAGTTGTTAGGTATCTAACAAGGAGTAAATATCCAAATTTTGGTAATGATCCGTTTGTTCGTTCGTTCGTCACTGTTTTTAATCTTATGCTTGTTAGCACAATAACTCAGAAAATAATGAATGGGATCTTTATGAAATTCATAGGGGTTATTAGTAATGTTAAAAGACATAAATGATTGAATTTTGGTGCAGATCGGTTAGTTCGTTTGTATGTTTGACTCAGGTTTGTCTTAACGTTTGTTAACAGTATAACTCAAAAAAGTTATGAACGGATCTTCAAGAAAATTGCACAAGCTATTATCACTATCAAAAGGCACAAGTGATTAGATTTTAGAGTTTATATAAAGAAAATTATGGTTTCAGAGCCAATTTGAATTTTTTGCTACCGTTTTCTCGCTTGTCAGAGGTATGCGCTCTCAGAGTGCTCTAATTATAGCATAGATTAAATTTGTAGTCACCGCGCTCCTGCACTGGTCTGCTACTTTTGTAGGAAAATTTTAAGTGAACTCTTTGAAAGCGTTCCTCTCTGAAGCCTACCCACATATAAACTTCAAATTTTCCGACAAAAACACATTTACCATAGGGTCCTACTTCAAATTTAAAGACAAACCACCCACACCACTACAGTCAAGTGTTATCTACCTTTACCAATGCCAGGCCTCCAGTACCTCTTACATCGATAGCGCTGGACAACACTTCAAAACCCGCATTGACCTACATCTAGGTGTATCCAGTCGAACCGGCATACCCCTTGCAAAACCCACGCCTACATGCCGAGCAAAACAACCATCCAGTCAGCAGGAACAACTTCTCAATCATAGACTCTTCCAACCCAATCGAGCTCACAACAATAGAGTCCCGCCATATCCAAAGACGTAGACCTAGCCTTAATATTATGACTTCAGCTGTACCGCTGCACACTGTCCATACTTAGTCTCGCTTCTGCCAACTGTACAAGAGCTGATATCCAGCCACTCCACGTAGCTTTGTTCATTCGCATTTCAGACCTCCTGCCGACAGCATCCATGCTCACCTCACTGATTTAGAAATAAAATCTTTTTTTTTTCATAAGCTATAGGTTCCTTATAGTTTTTTCTGATGATGGGATTATCTATCCCAAAACGTTAAAATTTTAGTAGCTATGTCGACTTCATATTATTGAATAAATAATAACAACGTATTTTAAGTGCTAAATGGATCAGCATTTGACAACTGAGTGAACCTCACTGGATTTATTTCGAAATAAAGATGTGCAAGGCTGAATTTTTTATTTATCTGAACCGTGTACGTAATTAGCTCTGCTGTTGTAAGTAATATGACAAACCTAAGTTTATTCAAATGACATTGGATTCTTTTGTGAGCATTTGATGAAAAGAAATGCAGATATAAAGCTGTGATTTAAGGAGAAAGCACTAGCGTGTTGCGTGGTGTGGTGCATGTGCGAACGGGGCCTTACGCTACGCAATGGGCATTATAAAGACCTGCAGTAAACCGGCGCCTCCTACACTGAGTTGCGGTAATTTTTTTTACTTGACGGTAGGAGATTCGTGTGTCTATACAGTTGTCATTTACAGTGGATGTTGGATGTGCGTGGGAAACTAATATGAGAGTGTTCCAATACAGCTTCCGATAGCAGTTGTAAAGTACACTCACAGATGCTCGACATTTTAAAAATCACATGCTGTCTGTAAATAGTTTTATTTTTGCAGTTTTCCGGACTGCGCAATACAGCAGAGCGGTCAGCAGTAATAGAGTCCTGTCGACACCTGCCGAGTCATTATATTGATCTCACTCACTTTGTCTCCCCGACGTGGGTGGGTGCGGCTCGTGTTTGCCTCCGCCAAGGAGATTTTGGTTTTCCCAAGTTCTGTTTGTTTTTTCAGGCAGATCTGCCTGAAATTTACATGAACTGATAGGAATATCGTGAAGAGCAGAATATTGAATTTTGTGACGATTGTCAGTCTATTTATTTGCTTGTCGTTTAGCCTGGCAGAAGTCTGCACAATTGGTGTGGAGCGCTAGTTGTTTATTTACCTCTTGAACATTTGCGGAATAACTTTATTTTTTGGTTTGCTTTCATAGATGGCTTCAAACAATCTAGCACAGTGTGCACCCCGTGCAAACGATGTGAAGATTTCGTCGCATAAAAATACCATTGGCAAACTTTATCCAGTGGTTAAAAATATAATATTTAATGCCTATAAAATACCCCTTAACCCGTATGCATTCATTTGACGTATTAGTCACATAAAAATATTTTGTTGAAAAATTTTTCTGTAATACAACAATGCTCAAAGAATTCACCCATTTCCCGTTACACCCTCGTATGACGGAGTCATTACAAAAAACTACCGGAAAACTTTTTTGTAAGGATTAATAATGCTCAAAGCATCACACTTTGTGGCATATTCACTATATACAATATAGCTGAATTATTTTAATGTGATTTAACAGTGCAGAAAAAATCCCTGTGTCCTCCATCTTTGCAACGAATTTGTTGCAGTAAAATTTAGTCTAGATAACATTTGTGCAGTTTTGCCAGCGTTTGAATTTATAGTATTATCGTTTCAAAATACATTTCAGTGCACTCATTCTTCAAATTCATTATTTAACTCAGATTCTATACAAATCTGTTGTAGTGTCCACCTGTCCCTTTATTTTGAAGCGAATATGTTTTCATCAGTCGCAATGTGCCTTTTTTTTTAATTATTTCTAAGAATAATGAACGTCCGTAGTGCAAGCTTATATTATTTATTTTTCCTAACATACCTTGCTGTGGATTTGTATTGTAGTTTGTTTCTTTTTTTTTGCGTCTGTGGCAAAGTGTGAATAAAGGTCGCGAAAACCCCGTCCTGTGTGCAGGGATTAAACTGCACACTTGAACAATACGAGCCTCTCTCAAAATTCATTGGGAAAATTGAATATTGAAAATTTTCTTGTTTATTAATATTTTATCAATTGATTCAATAAAATGCCTAGTGTTTACTTCTGTTTATGACACGTTGTTCCGTAGCCGCGCAGCCACACATAAGAAATTAATATATATATATATATAATAGACTGCCGGACAGTGGCATGTGATCGCGGCAGTACACGAGCTCTACTTTTAAAGATTTGGGGTCAGTGGCCCGGCTGTAATCATCACGCTAAAAATCTGATGCTGGGCCTTTTAAGCTAGAAAGGCCTTAAATCCAACACAACACATTAAAAAGAAACATGACGCGAACTTGTGACCCGGTTATAAAAATATCATAATTGCTGCAGAGCCTGAAATGGTCGCGAGGCCGCTTGC
Organism: Parhyale hawaiensis; assembly: GCA_001587735.2. Classification (NCBI taxonomy): domain Eukaryota; kingdom Metazoa; phylum Arthropoda; class Malacostraca; order Amphipoda; family Hyalidae; genus Parhyale; species Parhyale hawaiensis. The sequence goes on along the minus strand of LQNS02278143.1, from coordinate 2,681,252 downwards.
TGTAAAACTTGCAGTGCAAAGGCCAGGACGACTGACCGTAAAATGAAGTCCGCTTCAGCAGCAGAGAATCAAGCCAGGAATAATAAATTGCGGTAATAGAGCCACATCCAGATGTGCCAAGAATTTTATTAGCTTAACCCTTTACCGGACAAGTGACGATGCATGGCTACTGCCAAAATCCTATTCTTACGAGAGCGTTTTTCAATCTCCAATAAAGGGTTAAGCGACTGCTGACACTTGGGGCACACTCGATTGGGCGCTCAACTTAAACCTTCGAACCTCGACTTGTTGGAAATTTCATGCAAGAGTACTGGCTGGCTTCGAAGCGATGAACCGAGTTTCAAACATTGGCACACATTACGTTACCCTTGCTACATTGGCACACAATACGTTACCCCAGAAACTCATCTTGCTCCGTAAAGCGGAATTTTCAGCCAGCTCAGCGTGATAGCGATGCGTCTAATACTTTCAATACGTTTCAAGGTAACCAATCCACAGCTTCTATCTGGAGTATCGAACATGTCAAGCCTCTAAGGCTTACTTTCGAAGCCCAATTGAACATGCCCTTAGTGTACGTGCTAATGGCATGCTTGACAGTCCGACCTCAATATCCAAAGGCCCTTTGTTGGTCTGATCGCCAGTGTTCCCCCACACCTGACGTAGAAGCAACGGCGAATAATTTACTTTGCATACTATTGCTGTTGAGTCGGCTGCCTTAATCGCAACTGGTCTGCGAATAACGGTTGAAACTCAAGCGAAAACGATGAAGCGATCGCTGAAGATTGATGTTCCGGGCAAGTTAAAGGTAATCAATTGAATATATCGACCGTTCGAGTTGTAAGGTTGTTCTACGAATGCCCCGTCATATCCGAACCGTTCCAAAATTGATACCGTGAAGTTCAAAAACATACTGGTCTCGTACACACTGAAAGTGTCAGATAAACTACCTGTAAGCGGTTACGTGCAATGTGGGCATATCCAAGGCCACCGGGACACACGTGTGTCGGTGGCCTCGGGATATTTCGCTAACAGCCGCCCCTCTGGCAAAGATGCAGCATCATGCACCGCTGCACGAGACAGTAATCGTGAATAACGTCAGCTTAGACCTCGTCCGTAGAATCTTTGAGCCATGCAAGGTAATGTATTACCTCGCTGCAAGTGATAAGACTGGAAGACACCTATAAAGCGCAACACGTATGCAGAGACGCAATCCCGTTTGGCGCGGAATGCCTAATGTAACGCCCGGCCACCGCACAAAGACCGGATGCAACACCTTGCAAGAACGTCGCTGTCTCCTGTCTGGGGATGGACCTCTTGGTCCATCTAGTGTGGCACATCTAATTCAACCTGAGAATATCAATCAGGAGGAGAGTGCAGCGCTCTAAGTTCATTCGTCACAAGTGCAAAGCTTTCCAAAGTGGGCTGTGCCGAACCCCAGAGGTGATGAAAACATCTGAGCAAACGGTGGGGCAAAAGGGGACAAGGGGAAAGGGACACTGGAGCAAAAGGGGACGGTGAGGAAATGTGGGATCAGAAGCAGTTTATTTTCATCTGTAAATGCAAGAATATGAGCATTGAGCAACTGAGCATAAGTGTGATCGCATGTATGTGCGAGTGTGTAGAAGGGTACGTTGGAAGAATGATTGTACACTGCGTTCGGCTCGATTATGCATGCCAAAATTTTCTATATAAAATTGATAATTTTTACATTAAATTACATTTTTACAGATCAATGTACATGTGATGAGTCAATTTTATTATTTGGATACCTAGAGTGCTAATTTCACATTTT
>LQNS02278143.1:2644223-2659420 GCA_001587735.2 Parhyale hawaiensis | reverse complement strand
CAAATGATTAGATTTTGGAGTTTATGCAAAGAAAATTATGGTTTCAGAGCCAATTTGAATTTTTGCTACCGTTGGCTCACTTGGCGGAGGTATGCGCTCTCAGAGTGCTCTAGTTAGGGATGCATCGCTGAAAAGAAATAACACAAACTTCAGTAGGAATAGGTTTTTATTAAACATAAGTAATAGTTGACCCTAACTGTCCTAACACTCGAAACGGATTCCTGGAAAGAAACACATTAACTCATCCTTTCAGTTGCGTTACCAAAATTTGATACTTTCTAGAAGTAAAACTGTTTATTACCTCCGCCAAGGAGGTTACGTTTTCGTCGTGTTTGTTTGTCTGTCTGTCATCAAGATAACTCAAAAAGTTCTGAACCGATTTGAACGAAATTTACAGGGTTTGTTAGGTATGTTAGGAGGAACAGATGATTAACTTTTGGTGAAGATACGTCCATCAGTTTGTTTGTCTGCTTCATTTTTCTCAATGCCATAACTCAAAAAGTTATGGATGAATATTTATGAAAGTAACATGAGTCGTTTGGTATATAACAAAGAGTAAATGGCCAAATTTTGGTAATGATCCGTTTGTTCGTTCGTTCGTTCGTTCGTCACTGTTTTTAATTATCTGCTTTTTAGCACAGTAACGCAGAAAATAGTGAATGGAATTTTATGAAATTCATAAGAGTTGTTAGTAATGTTGAAAGACATTAATGATGGAATTTTGGTGCAGATCGGTTTGTTCGTTTCTATGTTTGACTCATGGTTGTCATTACGTTTGTTAGCAGTACAACTCAAAAAGTTATGAACGGATCTTCAAGAAAATTGCACGAGCTGTTATTGCTATCAAAAGACACAAATCATTCGATTTTTGAGTTTATACAAAGCAAATTATGGTTTCAGAGCCAATTTGAATTTTTTGCTACCGTTGCCTTGCTTGGCGGAGGTATGAGCTCTCAGTGTGCTCTAGTTTTGCAATGTTTATGAATAAAAACCAACAAAAATTGAATAAAAACCGAAAACGTTGAATAAAAAAAAAAAACAATATTTATTTAGTTGGTTTAAACCATGTTTTTTACTTGGTTTAAACCATTTAGTTTAAATCAGCCAACCCTGATTGATACTCATTGGGCTGACACTGCTGTCGGTGACTGAAGCACGAGGTGTGGTCTGTTGACTTGCATGTCGCAGTCTCGGTCGTTTCGGGTTCGGTTCCAGGCGAAACACAGCGCCGACGCCGCACTACAGCTGCGTGGCGCTGCCGTCACTGGCGGGAAAGTCAGACACAAAATACCGTTTCCTTTGCTTTCGGTTCAGAATCGAACAGCGAGTTTCAATAACAATAACTACCGTCAGCGGCAGGGAAGTTCAACAGTATAAACTTGCCTGACTCTCGCTCTCTGAGAACAGTAGGTGCGGCTGCCGGTCCGATGCCTCACCGCACATAAGTCGCTCGATACGCGTTTGTTTGAGAAACGAATCTATTATTCCCTCTGGCGATACAACTAGTGGCGTTAAAGGTAAACAATTCACGTTTCATTGACTCTCGCTGTTTGAGGTGCGGCGACGGCTGCCGCGAGTGCCTCGCTTCGTACGCCAGATAGGCGAACTGTCCGCTCAGCTGAGCCGCCAAGCAACAGTCGATCGCCCCCCGGGGGGCAAAGAAAGCGACGGCGAGTGCCGGCGCGGCGCCCCCCATCCAGGCAAAAAATTAGAGGTCACACCGGCGCCGGCATCGGACACCTGTGGAGCTTGTGTTTCGGAAGTGCAGAAATGCTGAGTCATGCTTGAGGCGTGGCTGCTAATTGCAGCCTTGCAGACAAGGTCGAAGGTAAATGAGTTCGCGGAGCTGACGAGAAGGACTTGATTAACCGTTTGCCGGGTAATTCTATGATACTGTTCTTGTGATTAACCGTTTGCCGGGCAATTCTATGGTACTGTTCTTGTGATTAACCGTTTGCCGGGCAATTCTATGGTACTGTTCTTGTAATTAACCGTTTGCCGGGCAATTCTATGGTACTGTTCTTGTGATTAACCGTTTGCCGGGCAATTCTATAGTACTGTTCTTGTAATTAACCGTTTGCCGGGCAATGCCATGATACTGTTCTCATGAACGTGTGTTTCGGTCCCTCTTCCGGTAAAGGGTTAACCCATTAACCCCGTCTCTCATGAATTAATTTGCCTGTCTCATAGGAATAGTACTAATAGAAATGATGTACATAGACCACGCTCTGAAAGAAAGGCTTAACGCACTAAATAAACTTCGAGTTCTGGTATGAATAGCTACAGTATTAATAATGTACCTAAATGGATGATTACCCTACGAAAATCTAAGAACGCCGCGGCGCCGTGTAGAAACTGATCTGCGGTTTCAGCTTCTGACGTGGCCTTAGATTTTGGTAGGGAGCTCCTGAAGGGGATATTCCGGAGGAGCCTGTCCCTGTCAGAAGATTCATGGGTCTCGCATTGCCGGGAATAGTCCGAGTGACTTTCCGCAGCTCCTGCTGATATAGTTAGCTTGTAAAGTTAGGAAGGTAGGCTTGCTGCTTGCTTCTTCCTTGCTCTGCACCTATTTTCCTGCCAGTAGTAGCACCCGGGCCCAACTTGACTTAATTTACAGATCTCATGTGAGTTCTCTCCCACCCTGAGATTCCCGGCACAGTTGAGGAGATAAAAGTTACTGTGAGACCTCCGGGGTGACACAGGCCTATACTGAAGAGCTCACAATGCTATCTGACTACCAGTAGATAATAATAAAATTTATTCTAGGTCTCTTCAGCGAACAGTAACTTTCATCACTTACCGATCAAAATATAGGGCATGTATGTGCTACATCACTTCACGAACGCCTTGAACGATAAGGGTTATGCAATTAGATATAATTTTAAAGCAATACTTTGCTGAAAAAGAAGCATATTATGTAATGAACGCTCAAATGGGTTAAGTACCACATTGTTAGTTAAATGAGCCCCTATTTAAAAACAATTCGTGGCAACACTTTATTAGCGAAAAAGGCGGCGTCGTCTCCCGTTGCAAAACTTCAATTCACACATAGAATTGTGATTTCATAATTATAAGTTTTAAAGTTCATTTGTTGGAGCGCTTTACTGACAAGAAACTGGCGATATGCTTTCATTCGTGAACAAATTAACCTATGATTCCATCTTGCTTTTCTTATTGGAAAAACACTGTGTGGAATGCTGCGTATATGATACACTATGAGAAGAGGGGCTAACTGACATGTTCCTTTAGTTCGTGCACAACAGTGTGACCTAAAATTAGATAGAGAACATATCTAATGACCACTTGTATAGTAACAGTTTTGCTGATAACAAAAGAGAGCATTGCTCCTTACATAACTTGCGTTTACGCACTCAACGTGACCTAACATGCAATGATATAAAACATTTGGTTTACTTAAATCTGAGCTAGCCTGTTATGTGTCAGCAATCCAAAATATTACTATGATGATGGTGTAAGAACAGTGCAGAGATATCACTCGTAGATACATTTTACTCTGTAATGAAAAAATCGTAGGTAGAATATTTCATGATGAGAGTAGCAACGTTTTCCTGGGTACCAAAATGTGGTAGGTAAGCTTTTTATGAACAATTAGAAGTAATTTTGTGTGATTGACCCCATGCGTCTTGGACTTTGCCTTGAGTACAACGTCCGACTTGGGTCAAACTACGAACTTTCGTACATACCTGGACCAATGCAGCTTAAAAGACATTGACGAGCTTTTTTACATCTATCAAGAAACATATATTCCTCATATTAAATTATGATTTTTTCGCATTCCATTACGGGCACGTAATGTACTCTTTGTTTAGTACTGCTCTAGCAAAAAATCGCTGCTTATACCAAAGCGCAAAAGTATTACTAAAACGTTTCGAGTTTTTCGCTCCCATGTATGGAAAACGACCTAAAGAAGTGTATTTTATGCAGAACACGGTCTTCTCAACAGCGCTGAATACCAATACAATGCGAAAAGTTCATTTTTTTGCAAACAATAACATTCATTTACACACAATTATAATATGGATTTTTTAATTAAAAGTATACGAAAGCGACTCTTTTGTGATCAGCGATTTGGAGAGAGGATATGAAAAGTGCGGTGCCTCAGTTTTGAGAAAAACCTAATATGATTACAACCAGAGTTATTACTACGTACACTACTGCAGTCGGCCGCCAAAAATGACAGTGAAGAATTCGTTTTACTTCTTCACTGCCGCACTTTCGTTAATAGAACTGCCAACTTAAAGGTTAAGGAATATAAGAGATGAGCGGTCACTGCTTCACACGTGAAGAGTAGCGGAGTGAATCTCATGACACAAAAATGACCTAAAAATTTTTAAAATAAATTTTGCAATTTTCTATTGACCTGTGCTCCTGCATACGTGCTTCTTTCTAATAGATACATTCCCTGCTTCTTCAGGAACACTTTATTTTTTTTTCAGGTTACTATGTATGTAGACTGTAGAAGATTTTATTGGTGTTTTATGAATTTAATAGCAGCCTCACTTGCGAAGAGTGGACAGTCAAATATCGAGTGGTTTTTAATATCAGCATCACTTGCAATGAGTGGACAGTCAAATATCGAGTGGTTTATGGTTGTTTCATTGACGAAGACAATCAAGTTGGAAATATATGTGGTACAGCGAAATTATCTGCGGGGAGAAATCAAAATTAGAAAACATGAGAGGGCTTAGGTAAGCTTCATATATCTTCAGTGCTTCGATTTCAACGTTGGCAATATAAAAAGCTTATTCAGTTATAAGCTTGCCGTATACTTTTGTCATCATCTGCAACCTGGCCTAATTTTCGTCAATTTGTTTTTTTCAAGCGTGACATAAGATGGTCAGAAAAATAAATAAACGGATAAATACACAATACACATAAGTATTCATTATATTGTAGACAAGTGCAATTTTTCCTCTAATACTAGCAATTAAAGTAATTCTCAAGAAGCATACTAGATATAGCATAATCAGCTCTCTCGTTCTTGACAATTGATGCTCCTCTTATAAAGGTTACTGCACGTGGACAGGAACCCTTCATGTTAAATTAACGATAATATATGAACGATGTCATATAATGAAGCGTCGGATAGTCAGGTGCCGCGACCTCACCCCTTTATCGTTCTCTCTGATTAGAGCTTATCAATTAGGTCGATGATAGAGATACAAAATAATCGTAACAGATGCGCATAACAGTTTGCTCGGCTTCCACGGAGATAAAAGCAATCATGTCTCGTGCACGAGGTAGAAAAAAGTTTTCCCATTACAAGCTATAGCAGCACCGTTAAAATTTGTGCTAAAAGCTTATAAATGCTAAAGCTTTCGCGAACAAATCAAATTTATGATAAAAGTATAAAATGCAAAGATTATCCTCTAGGTCAGACTAGCTGTACTGTTCAAATTCATTCTAAAAACTAGAGCATCCTGAGAGCGCATAGGTACCTCTGCCAAGTGAGCCAACGGTAGCAAAAATTCAAATTGGCTCTGAAAACATAATTTTCTTTGCATAAACTCCAAAATCTAATCATTTGTGCCTTTTTATGATAATAACAGCTTGTTCAATTTTTTTTGATGATCTGTTCATAACTTTTTGAGTTATACTGTTATCAAACGTTATGAAAAATATGAGTCAAACATACAAACAAACCAACCGATCTGCACCAAAATTTGATCGTTTATGTCTTTTACCATTACTAACAACACCTATAAATTTCATAAAGATCCGTTCAATATTTTTTTGAGTTATTGTGCTAACAAGCATAAAATTGAAAACAGTGACAAACGAACGAACGAACAAACGGACCATTACTAAAATTTGGTTATCTACTTGTTGTTATATACCTAACAACTCATTTTAATTTCATCAAAATCCATCCCTAACTTTTTGCGTTATGGCATCGAGAAAAATGACGCAGACAAACAAACAAACGGATGGACATATCTTCACCAAAAGTTAATCATCTGTTTCTCCTATCATATCTAATAATCCCTGTAAATTTCATCCAAATCGGTTCATAACTTTCTGAGTTATCTTGGTGACATACAGACAAACACGACAAACATACAAAAATACAAAGAGACAGACAGAGAGACAAACACGACGAAAACATAACCTCCTTGGCGGAGGTAATTAATCGTGAATTTCATGTCAGTGCCGGACTGGACACGCAGCACCGATCGTCGTTTACATCTTCGTCTGCTGCCACTGCAGAAATTTTAACATCTTAGCAGAAAAAAGCACCAATAACCGAAAAATATCGCCCATCGTCGGCTGAAAGTGCTGTAATAAATATGCAGTAAACCTTGAGAAAATCCAAACATCGTCTTCACGTAGAGAAAAATTTGTGTGAAACAACAGAGCAATGCAACTAATCTACGTTCCCACCACAGACTGCTTTCACTCTTGATTTTATTTAGAAAAGTGGGTAATTGCAAAAAAAAGTCGTTCCTGCTAAACTACCAGGTTGCACCGTTAAAGTTTGCCGAAAAAAACACGAAAACACAAAATACAGGCTTTCTCGTACTAGTGCTGAAGTCCTCAAAATGCAAACGTCTCGCTATTTTATTGTAGACATGTGGAGTGGTTAGAATTCGTGCTAGAAATCAGAGAAATACAAAACCACATTTTTCCGTTTAAGCTGGATAAACTATTCAAATCTGTGTAAAAATCATGGACAAGCAAAATTGTCCTTCCCATAATACGTTACAATGCACTATTGACACTTGGGTTCATTCTACATATTGCTTAGAAATAGAAAAATCGCCTTGTCTATTTTTACAGAGTTATCATGCAAAAGCAGCATTTTGGGCTGCAATTGTTGGGATTCAACACTCTGCTTGAGGTGGTAGTATTTAAACTTGCTCATATTCTCTTATTTCCTATCTCCGCCACAGAAGGGAGGGACTACAACAGAGAAATAAATCGAATATTTCTTAAAATTTATTCATATCGATTCTCCGACCACTGCTCAGCCTATTTATAAGCAATTGGAAAATAAAGATCCAGTAACGAGCGAGCTGGATGTTCACTTGCAGAAAATAGCAGATTAATTGTTCTTATTTCAACCAGAGAGCAAAAAAAAAAAAAATTCAGCTGGCATTTTTATCTCAAGAAATTAATGTTTTCCTCTAATTCTTGCATCTGCTGAACAAACCGATTCGTTACACTTCTGTAAGAGAAACAAAGCATTGCGTAGCTCACCTTCAATGCTTCTCAAACTGTATGATTTAATAGTTAATCGACTAGTGACATTGCGCCTCAAAATACGAAAGTCAAAGTATAACTGAATGCAAATTTCACACGAGCGGTCGCCTCGAATTTTCATTCGAAGAAGCTAAAGGAATTTTTGATGATTAGTAAATTCATACAAGTAGCTTTCTAAATTAATTTTAAAAAGGACGATGTTTCTTATTCTGAAAATTGTCTGCTGTAACAGCAACTCAGATTGTATTGGTAACTATTTTATGATAATATATGGCAGCACATGGATATTACAGCTGACCATCACTCACATAAAAAAATCCACGAGAATCTATTATGTTTTAAAAAGTTAAATTTCACCCTTTAAAAAGCTATAAAATTACAGGCGATGCAAAAGCAAACGGATAGATCAAGAAAAATTCGGTGCCGTTATAGTGTGCTGCCTAGGTTAGATTAAAATATAGTATGTATGCCTGTAAGTCAGACATAGCATCTATTGTAGCAGAAGCAAATTTATTCTAACCTAGGCAGACCCATTCTATACTAATCTAACCTATGACACACATTTAAAGGTAAGCCAGTAACTAAACCGAGACCAAAAAAGTTTATACGCAGAGTGCTCGCAGGTGAGGCACGAAACTAAAGTAAACGCAGATAGTAGAGACGTTTAAATTAAAGCGAAAGTGCCACCTTCACAACATTGAGTGAGTAAAAAATGTTACTACAGTTATTCCGTTTACTCACTAAGGTAGTTGATTAACCCTTAACTACAGGATTTATCGTATCACAACAAGAACCCAATTACAGTGTTACTCGTTCAGTAACGGCAAGATCAAGGACTTAATCTTTTCTCCGCCTTAGGAATAACCCTACTAGGTAGGCGCGCGTTATGTGAGCCACAAAGCGAAGTCAACTTTCCAGCGGGTAAAAAATTGATTGTTGTTGAAAATAGTGGTAGTTTTACTGAAATGCAAGGTTCTATAGACGTACAACGTTAGCTGTACGAAATGTAAGTGAGGTTATGTAGCAACGCGTAGGTCGCAAATGCCAATTTAGGGAACTATGTAAGGCGACGGAACAGTAAAGCTGTTAAACAGGAGGAACAGTTGTAAAAAAAATCCGTCGAAGGAGACGTAGAATGAGAACAAAACTAAAATCGAAGCAAAGAACTTATTTGGGAAAATACAAACTAAAGAGTCCCTCTTACCTCTTCTCGTGTCTCTCCGGCCGTAACGGGATGAGTGAATCTAGCCGGGGCCACCGGACTCTAGAAGCCTTGATCATAGCCCTATGGACTACCCTGTATCTCATGTTAATTAATATGAATTTTCAGATACCTTCCACACTTGTTTCGTGTAACATTGTTTATTAGGGTCTAATAAAGATATCAGGCCTACAGAGCATCAAATAATTTTCTGCTGCTGATTATATTTTTCCCTTTTCTGTCCTGAATCGAGAAAAACCTCTGCTAGAAAGTTCAGCAACATTTACGAATTCCTAAGACGTAAGGCTATTTGTTATCAAACCATTAGTAAGCTATGAGTTATTAAATATTATTATTATAGTGCTGGTCGGTCAGAGAGTTCACTCAATTGTATCATAAAATCGAAACTGATACGCGGAAATCCTTCTCAAACAGAATTGGTTGGCAGCTCTACATGGATGTCTCCTTGTTCTGGTTTCGTTGCTAGATCATTGCCACGTCTGACATTAAAATTTTTGTTCCTTGTAAACCTTGCACTGAATCATAATTTTGGACGCGCGGGCGAAACAGAGGTTCTTCACCATCGAGAAAATTTGCTCAGAGTGATTTACAATACGTGGATATGCACTGATGATTTCACTATATAAGTTTCCAATAATGACCTTTTCAGTTAATCTAACTCAATGTTGCACGAATCTATTAAGTCTGCCGGACCTTTCCCACCAATTAAATCGTTAAATATCCGACATTTATCCCATCATCGACGAAACTGGAAGTGGTTTCGAGCGGTAACTTTCCTAATGGAACTTGCTCGAACGCAAAGCCCATGGCTGTACCAACTATAGGCGGGACATGTAGGCTACAGTTCCTTGGTAAAGCAATGGTGCTAGATCACCTGATACCATCAAAAATCGGTATACCTACCAAGCTGGGTTGTACCCTCTGGCTCCAGCTGGGAAAACTGTCCTACCAGTTTCTGTAAAGCCCCATGCCAACCCTGATCCATACACGACATCTTTTAGCCTAGTTTAAGAACTAGGTTGGTACATCAGATCAGTCTGGTTCTGTCTTCTACTTGCCGATGTTTTTCTTCCTATTATTGCTTCTTCCTACGTTACGTGATTTTAGTTTTCTAATCAAAACCTTCAATGGTTCTAATTTTATGCCAGCAGGAAAGAACCTTGCCAACGTTAGCGCTACGAACGTACGTACCTCGTGGCAATCTCCACCAGCAATCAGGAAGAGGATAGAAAACCAGTTCGTGGAAAAATGATAAGATTTTGAGAGGTCACGGCGGAGCGTGTAGGCAAAACATGCTGCGCGTATCTGAGGCGAGATAAGCTTGTGTGTCTTAGAGAGCCTGGCTATCTCGAGTGGACCATTCGTCGGAAGGTTACCTGGCTAATTACATTCGTAGTCTTGTGTGTGCTGCCGCGGGTATACGTGTACGGTTACTGAACACTGCTGTTGCGTGACGGAGCTCTCCCCACGCCGACACTTCCGCCCTTCGTTTTTCGGTTTTGGTCTTCCATTTCTCACATGATTCGTTGTTTCCAAAAGCAGTGATGCTTCGGGGAAGGATTCCTCAGTTGGTTCGACATGTCCTTTGTCACTTCACATTATTTGAAAGAGTGATCACAATTGTCGTGATTTGGAAGGCTTAAATTTGTTAACAAAATTATCTACACAACTTGCGAAGAGGCAGTGCTGTTATGCCTAGCATTGGTGCCCATAGTATATTTGACTTATACCTAATAAAAGTTCTTATATCTTCTGTGTATCAACTCCAAGTATGCATCTACGGAATATTCAGTATCTTCTAAGCACCAGTCGCCTAAGTACAGGATTGCTCGTATATGCTCAGTCCTTTCAATTATTGACTTTGGCGAGTTTGTCACGCCAGGGCTTAGCCCTCGACTGGTGGCATTAATTAAACGTAAATTTCTGAATAGCAGTACTGAGCACGCGACTGAATCGTTCTATCGTAGTAGATGATTCGGGCCTTAAAACGCAGCTGCGGAACTTCTGCAAGGAAGATTTCCGTATCACAAGAGCTCGAGGTAGCAGCCGTCACGAAATTCAGTCGTGTCCTAGCTGGAATATTATAGGCAAACAGCTGCTCTCTATATCATTACAATATTGTGGAGCTTAAGCTGCGACTACTAATATAATGGTGATCAAAAAAGGAAAAAAGAAGAAATGTGTAGTGTGTCGACAGTTCAGCGGAACCCAAGCATGCAGGTACGCTGATGTCTGTAAGAGAAAGCATCGATTGATATGCATGCGCTATTAACCTCGAATTTCTGATTAAGTCTTAGCACGTTTCATAACATTCTGATTTTTTCCATCTAATATAGCCAAGAAAAAACGTGCGAACCCAAATAATGTTGCTGAAATATAGTAACACCCTATCATTCCGAAACATACGTACATATCGACGTTTTTTTTGTACCTTGAGGGTACCGAGCCACAAAAATAATTATGATTATAATGCTAAAATACGCTTACACCCTATTATAGTGGATTCGTATATACTTACGATCCATTTTCTTGTTCCGACACTTTGAACACAGCACATCACACAAGAAAATTTAAAAAGGAGTGGTAGCTCAGGGATCATGATAAATGCTATTTGCAACGTGATAATCAGTGTATGGCAAATAAAACAGGTAGAATTGCGATTTTTGTGCTGAGGAGATCACGAAGAACCCGGCCGTAAAAACTAGTTAGAGAAAGTGAAAGCGGCCCTTGCTATTTGCTCTGATAACAGGCAGGGCGGCAGGTCCCACAGGAAGAAGTGCACGATTCAACATCAAGCGACGATAAAATATTGATATTCGTTTTCACAAGATCAGTAAATTCACTTTGTGATGCATTGAAAACATTAAATTTATTGAAAACATGGTGTGAATTGAGTGGTTTCCATATTATGCGCTCGGCGACGTGGATAGTCGCAATAATTTTGCGAATAATTTTGTGCTATTTGAAAATCTATTGGATGAAAAGAACTCGCTACATACGATGCAACCTTGATTAATGGATCGGAGCTTGTTGGAAGAGTAGTAATAATTTGGTGATTCAACTGACTGAGTTTAATTAATTATTGCAATGCATGAAAAAGCTTTGTAAATTAGGAAATGTCAATTTAATTGCCTGTTAGACTGGACTCACGTTGGTAAGTAAAGTATTAAAACAATTGAAAAGAACAAATTAACTAGGACATAATCCGAAGCGCTACAAATGATAGATTAATGTCGATACGCTGACTGTGCTGAATGTGAAAACTTCTGTCAAGAGAGCTAATAAATTATTTCCCATTTAATTCAGAATAAAAGAAATGACAGCTCATTAATTAGGTAAATTACTAAAAATTTTTCTCAACTGAGTTTCTCAGAAGTTGGAATTTTGTTTGTTTGTACGATACTTGAATCTTTTTATAAAACTCAATGGAATATAATAAAACTTTGAACTTAAAATAAAATTGCAGTGTTCTAGCTGTTAATTAGCCTCGGATACGCCGTGTATTGTAACTCCTTGCAAGACCATTGTTTCCCTCATCATAAAAGCGTTCTGATGAAAGTCTTCGCAGCAAAAACAACGCACAATCCAGTTTCAAAAACATTCTTTAATGATATAGTTTTGTATTTCCCTCCAGGAAGCCTTGTCTTGTATCTCCCAAGCACTACAACACAAAAGGCATGAATTGCAACATAAGCACAGCATAATAATTGTAATTTAAACTCTCTTCCCTATATATGCACTATCTCTCTCTCTATAATATTTATGAGAAGAGTATTCGCACTATATTCGAACAATGTTTGTCAGGTAAGAACGCTCATAACGCTACAGAATTTTCTCAATGTTACAGAAAATGCTCTAACGATTACATCGCACTGTAGTAATATTACACTTTTGCGGTAATGTGCCCTACTCTGTAGCAGCTTCCTCGTCTTTTCCGTTATCTGAACGCCTTTGCTCCAGTGCGACCCCTATGCAACAATTTCACTGTACTTGCTGTAATTTCGCTGTTATGGCAGAAGTTTTATCAGCTTGCACCATGTCACAGTCTTGTAATAATTTCCTGCCTTGCAACAACTTCACTGCCTTGCAAAATTTTCAACGCATCGATTGCAACAATTTCACCGCTTTACAACAATTTACCACATTGTAACAATCCTACGGCCTTTTTTTGCAATTTTACCACCTGTGCTACAAATTCACCTCTTTGGCAACACTTTCACCACCTTTTTGACAATTTTACTGCCCCTAGTGTCAGTGCCACATTCTAGGAAAAAATTCAAGTATCCCTGCAAAATAAGCTTATATGCGGGGGTATAATTTACTTGAAATTTTCAATGCATATATTGGGTCCTTTCCACTGTCATGTACACTACGCTATTAGCACTGTACTCTGGGAATCGCACTCGCCCTTGTTCGACCCACATAACATGCCTGAACACCTGCACCTTTGCAGATATTCAAGTACGCTCTTCAGCCGTTAATGGGCGAACGGGAACAACATACAATATGGCTTGATGAGTGATGCTTCATAGTGCGCTTACTGATTATCGTTTCGTATTTCTTCCTCACAGTAATTCTTTAAAATTAAAAATTACAAATGATGGTGGCCTTTATCATCGATTAAGCTTGTTGCTACTTAAACTGTCGAAAAGTAATTTTGGTCCAAATAAACTGCAAGAGAAACAGCTAGAATCGTCCCCGGGGTAGCTAGGCTACACTGGACCACAAGTTTATCAGAAGATCAGCACAGTAATTTCTTTCAATAAAATATAACGGCGTACTAATCTACCACCTATTCCGCCAGCAGAATTTCGCCAGTGTAATCCCCAAGACAGAGAAACTGCTGGAGGCATATAGCCTAGTTCAAGCTGCACCCTATCCTTACCCGCAAATGTCAGATCTTCAATAAAGCTTTCCTTTCAAAGGAAACTGCAAAAGACGAACAATAACCACAACTACAACCCATATATGCCTTTAGACATTCTTCAAAAGTAATTCCTTCGACAAAGGAGCTGCAGAAAGACAAACTCGATGAATTCTCTTCCTTCACAGCTGCTCGTCAGTCCGCCAGACAATACTGAGTTTCTTTCTTAACGACGTTAATAAATCCATTCGCTGTCTTAAGTCAATTACTTTAAAACGTATCCTAAAAGCAGGCTTAAAATCCGGCGTCTCTGGAACAGCCTGACATGGCACGACCACATCAAAGGGGAACAGCTGCACTGGAAGGCTGGAAACTGACGAGTACTTCTGTGATGCCCGCGGCAACATGAGGGCTAGTGTACCTTATTCACACCGGCGAAATTTTCATGGCATTAAGAGTATTTGCACATGAATTCAAAGAAAACAAAGTAGGGTTATTTTGCACCACGTGTGCGCATGCACAGCGCACACGCTCCTCGACTTACGAGCACTGGAGTTACTAATAATCGGCCGTTTGAACAGATTAACATGCTGGTTATCCTTACCGTATCAGGTCTGTGTTACTCTCCTACAATGCTTCTGTTTTGTTACTGTACCTGATTGAACCTTCAGTTCAGGGTGATGAGCTTTTAGCAGTTCTCAGAATTTCAAAAAAGTGACCGGTACGAAAAATTACAAAATAAAGTCAAATTAACCCGTAAAAATAGCTAAAGCACTGAAAGCGCCGGTTGGTGAGACAGTCTGTCAGCGCACTGCTTTATTCAATGTGTCGCCAGCTTCGAAGCACTTAGGTACTGCTTCGTCTCACTCCAGTGACGCTTGTCGGAGACATGTGCCCGCTGTATATCCTTTAACGAATATCCATATGCTCCTAAAAGCCAAGAATAAATCGATCACTTTTAATTGAATGAAAAGGTGGGAGCTTACAATTTGTGATGTTTGCAAATATATAGGGACGTGAACTTCGATTTTGTGTAAGAGTTCTAATGATTTTGTGTAAAAGTTATAACCTGAGAATGAAGAACGTCTTTGAGCATGGTAGGGATAGGGTTAGCTCCATTTTATCCAAGCTGTGCTCTCGCTACATAGGTTTTTCCCCTGTAGGTGGAACAATGAACCCTTGTAATAAAATAGCACAACGTTCTTGAAATAGGATAAGGTTTACTTAGCTGTGTGCTCTGTTGCTATGTCGTCCGCCATGGCTAATGGAATGACCACAGTAAGTAAGCGATGATAGTGTTAAGCCGGCAAGTAACTTCACCTGGAATGTATTCAAGTATTAAAACCCGACAAGTACTGTGATTGCAGTGAAAAAGTAGTAGTATGAGCGCCCACTGCCCAGTACTGTTTTTTTTAAATATAGCTAATAGCGCTACTCTTACTGGAAATAAATGTGTACTTTGAGCATCAATGACTTAAAACCAAAGAAAGAAAAGAAAAATTTTGTTTAACTCAACTTGTTATAAACTTGGGAGCGTCTGTAGCAGCCTTGTTTTATGCTCTGTTGGCTTTGTGGTGTGACTTGTTGTCCCCACATGACGTCACCAGCTATAATTCCAGAATCTCATCATTCAAAGGACAGAGATATGATTGTGCGCTCCTGTGTCGACAAGCAAAGCCATGAGCTCTAGAAACAAATCAAAGAGTCGACCGTTTCGTTGTGGGGAGCCTGCCGAAGCGCGATCGGTTGTGACGGGCTGTGAAGCGCGATTAGTTTTGATGGGCTGTGAAGCGCGATTAGTTGTGATGGGCTGTGAAGCGCGATTAGTTGTGATGGGCTGTGAAGCGCGATTAGTTGTGATGGGCTGTGAAGCGCGATTAGTTGTGACGG
>LQNS02278143.1:2628709-2642940 GCA_001587735.2 Parhyale hawaiensis | reverse complement strand
CTGTGAAGCGCGATTAGTTGTGACGGGCTGTGGAGCGCGATTAGTTGTGACGGGCTGTGAAGCGCGATTAGTTGTGACGGGCTGTGAAGCGCGATTAGTTGTGACGGGCTGTGAAGCGCGATTAGTTGTGACGGGCTGTGAAGCGCGATTAGTTGTGACGGGCTGTGAAGCGCGATCGGTTGTGACGGGCTGTGAAGTGCGATTAGTTGTGACGGGCTGTGAAGCGCGATTAGTTGTGACGGGCTGTGAAGCGCGATTAGTTGTGACGGGCTGTGAAGCGCGATTAGTTGTGATGGGCTGTGAAGCGCGATTAGTTGTGACGGGCTGTGAAGCGCGATTAGCTGTGACGGGCTGTGAAGCGCGATTAGTTGTGATGGGCTGTGAAGCGCGATTAGTTGTGACGGGCTGTGAAGCGCGATTAGTTGTGACGGGCTGTGAAGCGCGATTAGTTGTGACGGGCTGTGGAGCGCGATTAGTTGTGACGGGCTGTGAAGCGCGATTAGCTGTGACGGGCTGTGAAGTGCGATTAGTTGTGATGGGCTGTGAAGCGCGATTGGCTGCAACCTCAGGCGTGGTTTGCTTGAGCTACGCGAGAGCATACTCGTTTCGATATAATCTGTCCTCAACGCTCGCTGTCCTGCCGCTACCCATACGCAACGTTTAAAGAGTGTTAGTCCTGCTAGAGAAGCAGTTTATTCATTGACAACAGCGCGAACAACAACAACCCGTTAAGCAGAGAATTTACTCAGCCAAGTTGACCGACCATGTGAGTTCTAAAGCTCAAAATATATTTTCTAAAGAGCAGTTTATCAATTTATTACCTCAGCCAAGGAGGTTATGTTTTCGTCGTGTTTGTCTGTCTGTCACAAAGATAACTAAAAAAGTTATGAGCCGATTTAGAGTAAATTTACAGGGATTGTTAGGTATGTTAGGAAGTACAGATGATTAACTTTTGGTGAAGATATGTCCATCCGTTTGTTTGTTTGTTTGTTTGTTTGTTTGTTTGTTTGCTTGTTTGTCTGCCTCATTTTTCTTGATGCTATAACTCAAAAAGTTATGGATGGATTTTGATAAAATTAACATGAGTTGTTAGGTATATAACAAAGAGTACATGACCAAATTTTAGAAATGATCTTTTCGCTCGTTCGTTTGTCACTGTTTATAATTGTATGCTTGTTAGCACAATAGCTCAAAAAATAATGAATAGATCTTTATGAAATTCATAGGGTTTGTAGGTAATGTTAAAAGACATAAATGATCAAATTTTAGTGCAGATCGGTTTGTTCGTTAGTATGTTTGATTTATTTTTTGTCACAACGTTTGCTAACAGCATAACTCAAAAAGTTATGAGCAGATCTTCAAGAAAATTGAACAAGCTGTTATTAATAAAAAAAGGCACATATGATCAAATTTTGGAGTTTATACAAAGAAAATTACTGTTGCCTCACTTGGCGGAGGTACGCGCGCTAAGAGTGCTCTAGTTTAATATGGGTAATTACTACAGCTCGCTGCAGCGAAACGAGAGCGAAGCTATATAGGGGTGACAGCGTGGGGCGCACCGCCTGCAATGCATGTTCAGGGGGGGGGGGGGCTCATCCAAAGCCACTTAAACAACTAGGTGGCCTTGGCTCATCACCTCTCCGACTGACGTCGTGCGCGGTCATGCTATGTTGCCGCCTGAGACTTGTAAAGACCCTAGTATTAAATAGTGACAAAAAATATCATCAAATATTAGGCTGAGTACAATGACAATCGAGGCTTTGCAGTGAGATCATAATCAACAGCTGCATGGCCTGCTCGTTCCGCTTGTCTAGCTAGGGACAACCAGTAGCGACTCGTGCATTGGGGCCAGAGGGGCCGGGCCCCACCAACAAATTGGCTGAAAGATTACAAAAATGCAAACCTGCCAATATATCCTCAATAATAATAATAATTTTTTCAAGAATTCAATACCTGAATTCAGCATTGAAAAGTGAGCCTTCCTCAGAATCGCATCTACATGAGTGCTGCGGGCCATTATCTTTCGGCCCCATTTTGTCTTTTAATTACAGCGCGTAAGGAATGACTGCCGGGCCCCGCGGTATAAGGCTGTTGCAATAGAAAAGAATGGCTACAGAGTACAATTTGGGGCCAGCTGAACTTGGCCCCAAGGAGCAACCCTGCAAGCAGGGCTAACAAAGCTTGGGTTTTCTACCAAGGTTTTGGGTTTTCGCTCAACCATTCGGGTTCAATACTGATAATCTTGGTTATTTGACGTCGAGCATACGCAGTATAAAATAAAGCACATGAATCTTACTAGCTCCTAGAGTTTTTTTTTTTTTTTTAATCTTGTTTGCTGACCCTTTTTGAGATTTTTTCAATTTAATCGTGGGTTTTTCAACAATCCCATTCGCAGCCCTGCTTTCAGCCTTTCAAGCGATATTGCCAAGGTCAAGACCTCAGTGTGCTTGTAACTAGTGTGGGCTGTACATTACTGTCATTCTTGTGGGCGGCAGCTGGCCCTCTGGCCCCGCAACCGCAAGGAAAAACAGTGAAGATTGTCTTTTCCCTACTCACCTTTGATCATGAACGGGCTTCTAAGAGGCTGTATGCACGCTAGTCAAAGTCTTGAGTGTTTTCTGTGTATAAATGGCTTAACACGGCCTGCATGAACAGCATATCCAACAGCAGCAGCCCCTTTACCTCACTGCCATTATATTATTTAGGTTCTGATCTGAAATGTGGGGATTGTAGCCGAGCTGGCCCCACCAGTTTAAAGCGCCACGAGCCGCCATTGGGGACAACCATTAAATATATATCATGGCGTATAAATCAAACAATGGTATTCGTACGAGAAAGGCAGGAATACATCACGAAATAAAGGGTTAAGTGCATTATGTATCTCTACAAACACCCTGCCACGCAACGCTTCCAAACGAGAATATTCCCATTGTCACCCCGACTACGAATTGTTGTCCGCTATCTTATCCCGTCCCATTCATCAGGGGAAGAAGCACTTTTTCACTTTACGTTGCACGTCTACGTGACGGTCACCACGTCATTTAATTAATGAAACTACGAGACGTTTAGATACCGTGCGTCGTGATACAAACTGAAACGGGACGCAATTTCGGTCATGTACTAGATCTTCGCGTACACGAGATCGTGTTTGTGTCAAAAATTCTTGGAAACGAGACTGCGAAATATCCAGAGTTGATCCTTTAGATACTGCATGACAGCTGGTTCAGAGGCCCATACTTAGAGCAGAATCATAGCCTAGGCTTTTGTTCGCTCAGATCTACTGCGTTACGTTAATGCATACATATATAGGAAGCACGGACGTGAATATTTGTACGATTGGGCATATAATTATGTTCAATTGGAACAGGTCATCAAGCTGACTCGTTACGGTAGATTGGTTGCGTGAAATAGTGGAACAAGGCTGCCTCTAGAGCACTGGTCCCCAACTGGTAGTCGATGGACCACTGGTGGTCCATCATTGCTATCTGGGTCGTGGACAGGATTTTTATTGTATGTAGTAGTCAACAGACTAATAATGATAATATAATTTTGATTTTAGCTGGTCTTTAGTAAAAAAAATGGGTTTTTCTTTTTGTAAAATTATCCCTATTTAAAAAATGCACAGGCCATCATTCGGCAGAAATGCTACTTCAACGTACTTCTTTATCTTGGTCAAAAACTAAATGGTCAGTGACTTTATTTTTTCGGTTGTTGGTCCATGGCTTGGGACGAGTTGGAAACCACTACTCTAGACTCGATCGAGGGATGAAGCTGTACAGAAAGGACTGACTACTCTAGACTCTATCGAGGGATGAAGCTGTACAGAAAGGACTGACTACTCTAGACTCTATCGAGGGATGAAGCTGTACAGAAAGGACTGATGAGCTATGGCGAGTGGATATACGAGGCTCCGGAGGGAGTTTCACCACGTGCATGTATATACAGACACTTTTTGAGTGTGTTGGCTGCCTGTACTCCAACAACTTACGAAGGAAGTAAAGCAGATGCCACGTATTCAGAATGAAGTACGGGAAAAAAAAATTATGGCTACACCGAAAGAGAGTTGTGCTGCCCTTATGTGTGTCGTTTCTTTTCTTAAATGCATGCATGTTAGCTTGCCACATGATAGACAGCACTGTTCTTCAAGTTCACTGTACGGAATACAGTTGGTAAACAATGTTATTATGAACAGATAAAAAGCTCGCCGTGAAAGCTTACTATTTAGCTAAAATAAGATTAACCCTTTCCTAGTCCTCAAAACCCTACGATATCGAAGAGTTCTGTAAAGCTGAGTTCGCATTAGCGACTTTCGTTTTGCTTAAGCCCATCAGTCAGTTCAGTGAAAATTTTGTTGACAGGCTATAGTTGGGTTTCACACTTTACTGTACGTGTGAATGATGCGTTGTTACTGAGGAGAACGTTCTCCATAACAAATCTACGTAAATTGGATAAAATTTACTGCAGAAGTAGTGAACTTGCGTCGGCTATAAACCTGTGGAATCACAATATTGTTTGTAGCAAAATTCTTGAAACAAAAACAGTTCAGCTGCAACTTGTCGTCAAAATGCGGCTCATCAGCAGTGCGTGATAATTTGCTACGATAAAACGAGAGGTTCTGTTTAAGTTCTGCAAGCGCTCCAAAAAACGACAGAAGTAAAATAATAAATTCTGAATCATTTATAAATCTCTCGCTGCCAGGATACTCATCGTATATCCAGCTGCCTACGTTCACAGGACAAAGAAATTTTCGGTTGGACTCGTCTGAACTTAAACTAAGTGGTTTTAAATTAAGATTTGGACTGAATCAAAGAGAAATAGCATATTTAAGTACTTCTTTAACGTGTAGAAGTATAGTTAGGCCAGCCTTCCATAATTTTTTTTTTTTGCGGTATGGTGTGCCACAGACTCGTTCTTGGGCAGTGTTCGTAAAATGTTTACCTAAGCTAAAAGCAGTGGCGTCGTGGCTATCGCGTGATACGTGTTTTACCGTGAAATTTAGGACATTTTTGCTGCTCTTTCGTTATTCAAGATCGACACAGTGTTTATATATACAAAAAAAAACTGTTTTATGCCCAAATAACTCTTCAAAAGCAATTGACTCGCACACTTTAGAAACAAAAGTTGCCCGAAGTTCGCGTAGACGGCGTCAAAAATACAACCTGCTGCAGTCTGCCTTAGCTCACTCAGTCGTCGAGTAGCGGCGCCGTTCGTTGGCTGACGGGCTGGGACGGCAACGAAAATTGCTAATGTGAACTCGCCTTAAAGACATAGCACGTCGCAATAGCTATCATATTTTTGATGGTGAAAAATAAATGACTTGTGCAACATTACAAAATACTAGTCTTCGCATGCACCTATTTCCTGTCAAAGAATTTTTTTAATATCATGTAATTCAAGTAATTCAGTGAAAACTTCGTTACTTCCCATAAATTAATGTTACCGCTACCGGAATTTACTGAAAAGAATTATGAGCTTAAATAACGAAAGTTTCGGCGACAAGACTTAGAGGCAGGAGCAATTATATTGCATGGATTTCATCCAGTAAACCAAGATTATCTGCATTCCACGCACGTTTATTGACTTCTAAGATTTTAACGTGTAAATTATATTCAAAATTAGAGTATTGGCAGGCTCAGTGAGAAACCATGGAGAGGTAAACAGAAAGACGTACCTAAGTTATACTCATTTCTGTCCAGTAATCAAAACATAGAACATACCCTGTCGTGTGTTTATATTTTTCGCATCACTTTGTGAAGGAAATAGGCGCAAAATAGGCGGTATTGCAGATTTTCTAATTTTGTTGCGTTTTGATGAGATCCAAAAAGGTTTAAACTCCTTGTGGAGATCGATAAGCAAAACTAGACCAGGTTGCAGAAAGTGGCCAAAGTGGAAATCCTTATAAATGAATACAGTTCTTGCTCAGCCAACGTTGAAATTCTAACAATGAAGATATTCACAGCTTCTCATGGCGCTACCGCGGAGTCTTATTTTATTACCCTACATACATTGAAACTATATTTGCTCTCCGTTTGCGACGTACAAATTGAGTTGATGATAAACGAAGCGCAAGAGAAACGATTTTTCGCTGTGCAGTAGACGCAACAATGACTTTTTTAAGCTTTTTGTTATCCTTTGACTCAACAGTTTTCACCTGAGGGCAAAAATTTCGATGTACCGAAGTTGCCTCATGCCGTATATAGAATATACAGCGGAGATTTAATATAATTCAGTGATGCTTCACTGTTTCTTAATATGAATTGATATTTTTTGCATATCATATGAGGGAAGGAAGAACTGTCCTGCTTTAATAAATTGAAACAGAGAACATTCACCTCTTATGACAATGAGTCAGCCGTCACAGCGTATCTTTCAGTAGCATATTAGTAACAAAAGTATGATCAGTGGAGAAGGGTCATCACATAATTATACTTCGGTGTCATTTTGACAGCGTGGGCACTCTAGTAAATTATAATCCACTTCTTTAAAAATGCAGTTCAGAAAGTGACGTGTAAAAATTTTTTGCAAGTAATATTTGGGAATCTAATATCACGTCTATAACGCGCATCAAGTATGTATATCAGTTCTTGTTATGCACGTTATATGTTTGAAATAAACTCATGTTAAAAACAGCAGTCTTACCGCGTTCTCATTCAATTTTGAATACATTCACAGGAAGCTCATATATATGCGAAGTAAAGCAACATGCGGACAGATTCATGATGAAGAGCTGTGACAACATGCACTTATAGACAGAGAAGTCGGCCATAGCTCCAAAACAACGACAAAAAGCTCAAACGTAAAGCTATATATATATATATATATATATATGACGGTAACACAACCTGCAGAAGCAGTTCACTGTAGGAGCCTGTGTATACTTGGTGCAATTCTTCGTTTTTGAGTCATCATCGACTTCTCTGTCTATAGGAGCATATGGTCACAGCCCAGCCTTATTTATCATTTTCAGCCCTCACACGTAGATACCAAACAATGGAGCTCGAAAGGACTCACAGAATCGTACGGGTAATCTTTTTGCGTTTGGAAAGATAATACGACGGAAGTTCAGCTTGGTTAAGCTCTTTTAGAATTCAGTGCAGAGGTTCAATTATTGGTCTGACAAATATTGCAGTCATGTGCTGATTAGTTGAATAGAGCATAACGAAACTTGGCTCTGTTCCTGCGTTTGCCATTAGTAAGCTCTGGCATCTAAGTGTATTCATTTCGCCGCAGTCTAAGAATGGTTACACCCCAGCCTTGTACTTTTGTAAATTCACCCGTTTTCTAGTTTGTAACATACAAATGAGCATATGTTATGTACTTATTTTTTATAGGCTAGACTAGCTGGGGCTCCCATGCAGGCGTGCTCTTTCGAAGCAAAGGCACTCTTCGCATCGAGTAACCCAAAATAAGTAAAATAACCTTGCACTGCTGTGCTGATGTCGCGATAACAGTTTATTAGGCTAATGCTCAGTGCGAGAAATCTATGATAAGAGGTTAACAAATCTATCGAAAAAGGTTCGCACCAAGAAAGTGACCAAATGCTTTGGGCAATAAATGCATTACTGAAATGAAACGGTCTAGCTTCTATTTAAAGTTCAATTGGTAGAATATATAGAAACATGTTCTCCTTGCATAAGGCAAAACTAAAGTTAACATATCATAAATTCGTAACCATACACGCTACCAACAGCATCTTAAGAAGCTATTCCAGTAAAAAGATATTCACCTTTGAGAGACAGCCAGCTGCACAATCGATAGGTCAGAGCTCTGCGAAGACGAAGCCGAGAAGTCAAGTGGTGAAGAATAAATTTATCCGTCAGTTCCCTGATGCAGGTGTTGAAATCAGGAGGCTTGTCTGCCTCTTTTATGTATTTGACTTCTCGAACAGGCTGTGCCAATTCGCTACCGGTGTTCTTTCTTCTGTTGTATTCTTATGGGAAAAAATAATTTAACAGCGAGCTAGCACAGGTTGAGTAAGATAGGGTCAAACATCCTCCTTAATTCGTGCACGCGTACTGTAATGGGCTTCTACGATGAGCTTCCGTTTCTTTGGCAATGAGGGGCTAAATACGGCTCTGTGTCCCTAAAGGGTTCAATAGAGCAGGGGACAAATGATACCAAGACAGGAACTGAACGTTGTACGCACCAAGGACGGGAGTGCGGGGCCTACCATAACCTAAAGCAATATTGGCGGGACCTGTTCAGTCAGCAATAGAGAAGTGACAGCCTGAAGCTGTCGTCTGCCCTTGGCACAGGGACGCTTCACACAATGAAGCTTAGCGTAAAGGATGTTAGCAATAAGTGGGCATCATTTGCGAGGGCACCGTTGCATGCTTCGCGTTAGTAGATGCAGCTGCTGCCTGCGAAACGTTGTGCCTATGGTGTACGAACTGTGTGACATCAATGACATAGAGGGTGCATACTCTTCCTACCGCATTACTCCAGTGGCTGCGAAATATGCCAACTTGGATTAAAAGTGGGCAGAATTAGATGGTACTGGCCATTAATGTATGGTCATAGGTAATAGAACAGTCACAACACTCATAACATCAAATGTTCATTGAATGGGAAAAATTTGGATAATTCTCCATAGTAATCGATGGAAAAAGCTTAGTAAGAGCATGTAACGACCGTGGAAAATAGAAAACGGTAATATACTAAGGCTCTTATATAAAACCCAAGTTGCTGTAGCGGGCCGTAGAAGTATACTGTAGAGTCGGTTCTTAATAAACTCAATGCCGACGCCATTATGCATGGATATGCACAGCTACGGAAATATATCGGCCAGACTATTAACACTATGTTCCGTACAGGCAGTCCCCCTAACCAGAGGAGCACGATGTTCTTAGGAGCTACAGAAGCTCCAAACAGATGCAAAAGCTGAAACTCAGTGCTGAGTGTGCGATATTTATAAACAGACCATTAATGAAATATCAATGAGTGTTTTTTACTATGGTAACCATACTTTCATAGCAAGTGTAGTTGTCCATGGCTACGAAAAGTTACGAGCTAAGCTATGTCAAATCCAATAGTGTTTTTTTGCCTACATTTTTAAGTTTAACTATTAGTCCAGGCTCTGGGGAGGGGGTGGGGGGTCTGGCTACATTTCTCTTTGACGGCTCTACCATGTATTTTCCTATTCCATATGATGACATTAAAAAAGTTGGGTACAACGTTCATAACTGGTACATTTTTGAGAGGGCATGAAGAGCTTGAAATTATCAGTTGTGGACCGACTGTTCTGAAACGTGCTCAGAATATGTAATTTTTGAGAAAAAAACACATTCTGCTCCTACAACGTTTTTGAGTTAGGCCTTAGCGTTTGAGATAATAGGAAGTATGTATATATACATGTAATAGGGAGGAGAAGAGGACACGGTAGGAATAACATATAAATATTCTAAGTGTACTAGCGGAACAGCTAATCAACAATGAGCTCAAACGATGAGAACCTTGTAGGTTAGGAGTCCAAAACTGGTTCTTCTAATATACTAAAATACGTTCTAAAACTCTTCAAAACACTTAAAAACAGTAGATTAGACGAACCAGTCTTTGCCTACCTAACCTACAAGGTTCTCGGGCTCGAGCTCATTGGGAAGGGCTTCTGTACTAGGGTGGTGGTGGATTGTAAAAACCAAAACGCGTTTCACTATCGAGAAGACGGCGGAACAGTCCGTAGATGTTATTTCACGTCCTCTTTACGGAGCGATAGATATCCCTATTCAGGGGGAGGACATGCGCTCGTTTTTGTCGTTGTGAAGATGTCCCCTTCCAAGAACGTAATATATACAGAAATGTACACTTTATCTCCCAACTAGGGGAATATATACAAATATATATGTATTTTCTGGAAATTATAAACGAATAGAACTCAATGAGTTTTCGTGCTAGAAAAAAAAAACAATGACAGTTTTGGAATCCTTGAAACATTTCTAACGAAACTATAGCGCCAGATTTTCCATTTTTGCCCTCATAATATTTTTTTTTATCACAGCTGAAAACCGAATCCTTTGTTTTTCCCTACATTTCAGTTAACGATCGCAACGAAATAGAAAATGGCGAATCCAGCTCTTGAGTTTTGTTAAGAATGTTTCAAGGATTCCAAAACTGTCTTTATCACCCACGAACGAAGTGAGAGAGGTGTTGACGTTTTTGTTGAAGATTTAAGTAAGTACAGTATATATATATGTATTTGTATGACTGTCCACACAAAAAGTGGCTGAAGGAGTTAATCAATCTCCATAATTTTATGTAGGGAGTTTGATGAGTTGCCCTAGATGTGACCAATGTCAAAAAACTTGGCATAGCTGGCCATAGAAAATGACGGCGTTAAATTTTCTCCACCGCGGCGAATTTGCCTACACCACGGCAGATCGTCTGGAAAATGGGGCGTTCTATTTTTTCTCATGTTTATTATTGAAGAGCAAATCCATGGAAAGAATGCGGCTGTGCCCTAGCCTCGTTCATCAAAAATAACTTCGGTGCATTTGCCCCCTGCGGCGGGTGATGGTCTTTTACACCGAAGAGTTCTTTTTTTTTTAATCATGAAAACTCAGTGAGTTCTATTCTTTTGAAACTTCCCACAATGTATCAGTACCATATAATAATTCACGTCGTGTTTTTATCTATTTATATATTTATATATTTCCTGTCACGCTCTATGGGAATAAGATAGGAGAAAATTCAGATTTCAAAATCTAAAAAAAAGGGGTACCTTACAATCTTTTTCTTGGGAGAAAAAAAAAGTTGGGTACCTTGCAATTTTTTCTTCAGTATTAGATAGGGGAAAAATGAGGAAGCCCAAAAGACGGCCGGGGTTTCAGTGAAGTGTAATTTTTTGCCGTCATTTATAATGACGGCACGGGCCACTAATATATATATATATTACATTACCTCAAAAACAAAGAACTAAATCAAAAAAGTTACAGGAACAAAATGAGTTTCTTTTCCAGAAGTACATAGTCTGACCACGTTTCAGAACAATCGATGCACAATTGATAATTTCAAGCCCCCTCAAAAATGTACCAGATGCGAGAGTCTTACCCAAGTTTTTTTATGTCATCATATGGAATAGGAAAATAGCTACATGGTACAGCTGTAAAAGAGATATCTACATCCCCCCTCCACCCCAGAGCCTGGACGATGTTGCTTCTATATGAACTAGGAAGACCTTTATAAAGGAACACATTGCCGTGGAGATCTCTAATTTTTTCGGGTACAGTCTAAGTTTTGTTGTGATTGACACTCGACGTAAGTGTTGGCTTCACTTTGAATGAAATAAACCTTCGAAAATAACACAGAGTAACCGGATACTAGCATTGTTATATCTAGATATATGAATATAGCTGGCATGAAAAGACTAAATTACTTTTATTGCACTGCAAGACACACTTGCACGAGACCATACGTGAGTATTCCTAGTTCTTCCGTATGCAGCCTTCATCGCAAGCTGGAGCCAGACGTGCATGCTGCACCGACGTTACCTCGACTTCCACCATGCTTCCGACACCACCATGTGATATCGTGTCGGGTAGCCGGCGGATGAAGACGGAATGGCTAATTACAGCTCGCGAAGTAACCGCGAGGACATACAGTTTTCACCGTGTCTGTGTGCGTGCGTATCACGGTTCACTTACTGTAGGAGTTATGTCAGATTTGAGTGTTTGCACCAAACCCTTGAAACGTTCAGGGTATTGACATCACAATTGCGTCACACCATTGTGGAAATACCAAAGATTCCTCACTGCAACAGGGGTGATGCTATTGGTGTGACGTCACAATTCTGAACGTATCAAGGGTCTTGTGCAAACACTCAAATCTGACATAACTATCTTCTGTAAGTGAACTGTGGTCTGCATTTGTCCTTTCACCTCTCTTTTTGCTGCTCCATCGAGTATTTTGCCATCGGCGGTGGTGCGAGGGTCTGTGTGTGTATCTGCCCTGAGGCGAGACTCGGTGGGCCGCGTGCTGGAAATTCGCGACGTGTTTACAACCTCAGTTCTAGTTCATAATTATATAATTTAATATGTTTTTATTCCTGGAAGTTCAAATCTCCCTACTTTTCAAAACGGTGTGTGTGTCACGCGAGGAAAATTAATGATGAAACATGTCGCTTGTCAAGAAAACCTGGGAATATGAGCACGGAAAAGCACAGCGGGTGGAAAAAGCAAGTTTAGGAAAAATAGTTGAAAAAAGATCGTCAGCAGCAGCACTCTTAAGAAGTTAGGAAGCATCAAAGTGGGCAAAACAAAATACGTTCATAATGCCCGCAGCACTTCAGCGTCATTATTCATTGGAAATAGCGACATGCATAATTAAATTCGCTCTACGTGTCAACAAGGGAAAAATTCACATATTTATTTGCATTTCTCAATAAAGAAGCTTAGTTTGGAAGCTAGGACAAGCCTCGGTTTCCATACGAGACTTGGTATTTCAGGAGAGGACAATTTAGCAAAGGGCGCATGTACCGTGGCAGGAAAATCGGGAACCAGTTAAATATCCCGCTGCAATGTGTTTAGCCGATATTTATTTATACTAGAACGCTTGGCTAGAATTGCATAATTAGTGAGTGAACTAAGTATTACCTTCGATGGTAATAGCATTTTTTGTAACGCCCACAAAACTACAGTAAACACAAATGATGGAGGTTGAGCCAGCGCGCACAGCAACTAGGAAATGCGCATGTACTGGTTCGTGCTGCAAATCAGTGTTGACTAAACCCCAGGGACGTGCACTGCTTCATTCGACCCTAGATTGTCTGAGTTATGGCATCAAAGACGGAAGGCTCATACGATAACTTCGATCTCACGGACTATCCCATTTTTTGGCTAGAGCAACGCCCCAGCACTGCCTTTGCATGGTGGAAATGTTAACTCTCTATTTTTGAGTATAGAAGAACTAAGCATGCAAGAGCAACACTCTACCACCCTGCCACCGCGATGATAAACTAAAAGGCGTGAAGCGCGTACGTCGAGCCTGGCCGGTTTCTCCTACCGTGATCCTAAAATTAATTGCATAAAAATCTATATTATAATTCTGCTTGAACCTCCATCCGTCCGCGTGTACATCCGTCCGTCCATGAATCTGTACGTTACGCTTTTCCCTGTTAGATAGCGGCGGCTTCAACTTGCAATAAGCTCTGATTTTCGCTGGAACGAAGTTCCACCATAGCTGTCCTCTCTAGCGCTTCTTGAAAAAAATTCAGTCATTTTCCAAGCAAAGACATGAAGACCGTTTCACTCGTATCTTATCTGCCGCTTATCATTTTTTTACAACATATTCTATTCACTTTTCTTGTGGCGCCTGACGTTCTTGATAGGCCCAATCAGATATGTAGTTAGGATACACTGCAGGAGAATCGGAGATAGGAGATATAGTCGAGTTCAAATTTTAGCTGCTACTTCTCCTCACAGGTCTTAAGTAGAAAATTCGCTGCCTGAAATGGGACATTTTTCAACCTTTGTGTGTATGATACGGTTACGAGGGCATCATAATTGACGAACAATTATTCTTTTCTGTTGGATTTGCTCAGGTTCCTTCAGTATTAGTTAGTGGCAGTTAGGATGATACGGGTCTGAGATATCACTGAAGAACATTGCTGCTGTTCTGTGGAATTTGAACATGTTTCAGCTACATCCATAACTGCGTCATCGGATGGGTACGGAGAAACAAACGTTCCCATGTTCCGTTAGATGGGAATCGTCTAAAGCAACATCCTTGATAGAGTTGTTGATCCTGTCGGGTATAAGCGATGTCGTATATTTTTTTAGATGAATTTCTCCTTAGCGAGTCGATAGACAGTCCTAGTTGGAGTTTTCGTTCCTTTCGTGCGTAATCTATTTCACTTATGCTTTCTTTATCTGAATCTCTTAGAAGCAGTAAAACTTCACGCTGAGCTGACGCTTTTCTATATTGAATTTACATTGCAGCCAAATTTTGATGTTTGAGATTCAATAATCGGTTGGTATCCAGGTTACGGTATGCCGTGAGCATTACCGGTGAATTCTTTTGACTGACCTTTAGTTTCTTAGAGCTGCTCAATGTTTGCCCAATTTCAAGGCATCACCAGTCACTAAGGCCGGGGAGCACTAGTCTGAAGCCTGGACATTCTCGGTGATGGTAAGTGATGGTGACGTGTACGCGCGGTACGTGTGCGTGCGTGTGTGGCCCCACAAGTGCGCAACAGAGGCTCAAAATAGAGCTGAGTTTTCTGGTGGATGGATGGTATTTTC
>LQNS02278143.1:2595760-2625219 GCA_001587735.2 Parhyale hawaiensis | reverse complement strand
TGCTGGCGCATCTCGTCAGTATGACCAACCCCCCCGAATCATAGCTTTCAAAGTCATGCAACAAACCTCTTGCGAAAATTGCATTGCATCGCTTGTATCCCCAGTCTGTCCCCGGCCTAAATCGTGCGTGCAACATTTCAGACTCTCTCTCGTGTAACAGCCTTTTTATGGTAACGTGATAGATTTCAGATCCTCATGTACTAGGTTTACGGTTCTCTAGAGTACCAAATTTTACACCTTCGCGGGCCAACGCCCATGTAGACGCGTATCATATTTAACGCTTTCGTTCACGAAGTTACAAGCCACCTCGTTCGAGAGTGAGGTCCCTTGCCTACCACAATTTAAAACATTCGTAGTACCGGTAGAGTAAGTGACCTACCGCACGGTGTATGTCAGGCTACGTATGGCGAGAATAGGTGCGGTAAGTTGGGAATCGGGTAGCCTATAGGATAGGCTTGGTTCAGTAGAATAGGTACCTAACATGGAGGTACACATATTACAATTGCATCCGATGTAGTCCACGCACACTATGCTGGCACCGCACTGGTTACTGCAGACTCTCGTAAGTATTCAAACGACCCCTGCATACCAAAATTAAGGCCGTTGCCGCGGTGTAACAGGCCGCCAAGCGTCCTAGCGCTGCGTCCGTTCGCTGGAGTTGCGTCTACACCCAACACGCGCGACGCTGTGGCTCGCAGCGGCTACCTATGAGCGTAAGTGCCGTGACGCAATCCGTGCAGTTGCACGCTATGGACGCGCCGCAGGCACTGCGTACACTGTTGCGCGCAGTGCATACGCGGCGGCAAGCGTCGGCGCGGAGCAGGACTTCCCTGTAGCTGATGTCGATTAATTCCACCTTCTGGATCTTGTAGTTCATTTTGGTGGAAGTTTGGAAGTGAATAAATTTCTTGTAAACTTGGCGCTCCGCGCTTTTTTGAATGAATAGACCTGCTAAGTTATTTCCTGAGTCATTATCTCGGGAATAAAAGCTTGAGTCCTAAAATGCATCCACTCTGTCGGAAACGAGAGCAATAAAAATAGCGTCCGTTAAGCAAGGGATTCTGTAGGAGCGCCGCACATCGATAGCACGAGACGGGCCAAGCTAACTAATCTGTGGAAAGTGACGGGGAAGAAAGGAAGAACATAAATTAATCATCCATGGGAACAGTTCCGTCAAATGAACTACTCTCACTAGCGGTAACATGTCCGAACAGCAGGGGTAAGTGTTGGATTCGTGACTCCGGATCGAGTTTCAAGCGTTTATGCTGCTCTCCAGGATTCAGTTTTTGGAATTCTCTAGGGCAATCGGTGTTGGATTAACGAGTGGAACTCGATCCTAAGGAATGACACCAAAGCTTGTGACTGAAGTTCCAGACAACTTAAAGCTACCGAAATTAGCCTGTGTCGACGGAACCCTCCCAATCGCTGACGTCTTATAGTGCGGTGTCTACTTTCAGGTTTTCAAAAAGTCCCTACTTTGCTGAATTAACCAACACTTCTTAACCTAAAATTAACTTTGTAACACCAAAAATGTGAGTAGTGGGCACGAGTTGTAGGGTTAGCGCCTACCGCACGCATTTGAGAACATTGCAATCACTGCTATAGTCTATTAAAGTTCATGTCGCGTTAAGACATGAAAGGATTAATGGCTAATTTATGTCTGATTATGGTAAATACTTCACCCATCAAATACCACGGTCCCTAATTAAGTAGGATCGACAAAAAAAAATCTACTTTTCTTAGCGAGTATCATTTTCTAGCAGTACAAAATGTAAAGGGATAAAGAACGACGGTGTCTGGTCATATGACAGATTGTGCGAGTTTCTTCCTCCAAGTTTTTATAACAAACTATTTACCGTTTTATTTATACTGGACTAACATCTCAGCCTTCCACAGATAATCCGTCCAGTGAAAACACATAACTTTTTTTCGACCAAAGCACTCAACTGAAGAGAATGGTGTAGCTGTTCACTACTGTTATCTTAAGGCTAGAAAATAAAATAAAATATCATCATTATGGAGCCCACAGTATTGTCATCCAGCACGATGGTCCTGAACGACACGGATACCGTGGCAGACGACAGTGATGAACAAAAGGGACGATCTTCAAAGGAAATTCAGGTAATGGTTCGCGGCCCTCATTGTCTTAAATCAGTGCTTCTTGACCGTTTTCGTCTTATGAATGGAAAGGATTTAAATGAAAGCAGCATTTTGTCAGAGTACGCAGGTTGTCGTTGAAAGTGGGAGCGAATGAGACTGACGACCATAGACCAAGTTTCTCTTGAGTGGTCCATGTAACCACAATTGGTGAGAGGGTTTAATAGGCAAAAAATATAGAGAACTCCAATTCTGCCAAATATATTTTAGAACTTTTAAGTTATAATCACCCTACGTTTGGCTACTATGTTGCACTTTGTATCAACTTAGCAGTCAATGCTGGCTGCATGCACAGAACCATAAGAGTCAGATGAAGCTGCAGAAAGGGTTAGAACCAGCGGACTAGCAATTGAAGTGCTCCCCTTTCTTTAGTATAGTAAGTTTCAAACATTGGTATTCCTGAGCAAATATATAAATTGAAAAAGTTTGGAGTTACGTTAGGATATCGAAAGACGAGATGCAGTATACATACAAGAGGAAAAGATTTACCAGTTACTTTTACGCTCTAACTGCTGCAACTTGTAAAAGTTCGATAACAATTGAAGAGAACCGTCAGAGGCACTCCAAGGTTTAAAATTAACATTTTACCGAGAAATGTGATCCGTACAGCATTAGGTAACAAATAGGTGTTGCGACATAAGAAACGACTTTCTTTTTCGGTCGGTCATGCATGAGTAAAGAAAGAGAAAATGTGTCATAATTTGATTATACTATTATATGTATACCATGCGTGATAAAAACACTTTGTAATTTATAAAGACAAACTGAGAATAACAAGATTTTTACTGTATTATCTCAACATCACTTTCCCATGAAAAATATTGAGAGTTGATTTCACTAATACGATGAGCTATCCTTTTGAAATGTAAGATATGGCAATAAAACGAGCTCGATAAAAGATAAAAAAATTAAGGTATTCATTTTTTTTAAATGACCTGTATGAAATTGTATATTTCTCATCGTATTGCCCAATACTATACACGTCAGTCTCAAACGCTTTGTAGGGCAAGTCCCCATACATCGTCAGTTCTGTAATGGAATTTCTGCGAAAGCGTTTGTAAGCAGCCCGATTATGAGCTAAGGCATACATTGAAGGGATTGACCCCACCCATCACCGAACCTTTCCCCCCTACTAGTTATGCCTAATAATGCATATACGAATGAAGGAGGAGAAACATATGCAGTCGTCCAACACCCATTCAGTACGTGTCTAAGTGTTTCGCTCATTCCAGCTCTCTCAATGGCCCTTTAATTAATTATTGTAGATTTGAACTTCCTAGCTACATAACTGAGTCCCTTCATACCGTTGCATGTCTGTTACACTTCATACAGTACATTATCTATCTGTACCTGCCGAAAAAGGGTAAAGTATGTTCATGGAACGAGTTATGCATGCATGACGGTGCTCAAAGAACACGAATGAGGCTTTGTAAAAAAAAAAAATCGACAGTATTTCTTACGGTTATGTTAGACAATGTGATTACTACCGTGAGTCTTCAAATAGCTTAGCCTTGAGTTATTAAGTTTTCGTAGCCATAATATAAATACTCAATACACCACCCCCCTTGCCTCCAATCCTCGACTGCACATGGATAGCGATTCAATATTTGTTCAAGTCTTTATTATTAAGAGCGATGTAGGTCTTTTTCTTTAACAACTCATATAACGATTCCTGAAGCTGATATACGAATTCTCATAGCTGGCTGACATTATGTCATAATAGGGTAAGAGACCAATGTGTTCCTGTCGATCAAACAATAATCAAATGGCTCTACAACAGGTCCTCCTGAGCGACATGGACCTGGAGGACATCAAATGCGGCCTTGGACCCTGCAAGCCGAACTTCCTGCAGGTGAGCTATATGCGGCGATTGCCTCGCTTCAACAATAGCAATATCAGCTTTGGTGCAGAGCATAAAGGCTGTGATTGCTGGTTGTGCTGGTGCAGAACTTGTAGGACGTGGCAGTATATCATGTATGTATAATAATTCTGATTTTCGGTTATAGAGTCAACATTAATTTTGTACATCATTAATCTCCTCCACCTGATGATTTTACAGAAGCTCTACCAAACTTTATATAGAGCTGAACGGTAAAATTAATACGCATTGTGTGGGTTGCTACGTTGGCCTATTTGTCCATTTAATTATTTTGTTTATTTTTTATTCAATGCTGCTATACCCTTTCTAATTCTGCAGACTCTTTGCTATATCAGAATTCTTCTTCGCTGCATCTACTGTAATTTATCTTCTTAGTTCTTCATCTATTTGTGTGACTGTATTTGTTCATCAGTTGCTTTATCCGTCTACTTTCTGTGATGCTTGAAGCCGTTGGATGAACCGTATTTACAGCCAGTCTAACGTTGTCTTACATACAGCTATAGCAGCGAGGAGGGGGGATAAATGGAAAATAATCTTGGCACGTTTTGCACGTTCTTGTCACCACGAAAAAATTGAATGTACCGCATGCTCTGCTGAAAATGAATTAGCTAGGCTCATGTCATCAATCTAACATTTAAAATCGAAGGTAGAGCAGTCGAGTGCACTTCAGCCTGTAGAGCCTAAATTTAATATCTTCGCTCATAGACATAACCACTGAATAGTGCAGAGCTGTTGGTGTAATTTGTTTGCTGCCTTTATTGATGGCGAGGTGCACTGGTTTAGGTGCATTTTATACCACGCTTCTTTGTGTGGGAATTGCTCCTATCTGAATATTACACTGAAACACAAGCAGACACAACCAATGCGTATGATTTTTTTTGGTGCAAAATTTTATTTTTTTTGGTGCATCACCAAAGCGTGGAAAGAAAGAGAGCAAGGAAGAAAGTTCACTTTTATGCTCTTATCTGGATGTTGTGCCAAAAATGTCACTCTGAGGTATTCAGTGTTAATAACTTTATGAAAGCAATTCATACAATAACGTTATGAAAGCAATACACTTGTAGAATTTGTAGAGTATGGAAGAAGGGTAATGAGTAATTTAGGAGATACAGACACTCTGAAGTTTCCATCAAGGATTAACGACTATCTGTTGTATTTATCAAGCAAATTTTGACTTATTTCATAGCTTCTCAAAATGAGGCGTCATTTTAGTGAACTGATTGAATTCAGTCGTATCTGTTGACGTGGCAAGATCATTCCAAAGATGAGCTCTTGTTAAATGGAAAGTGCTAGTGCGGGTCTAGCGCACTTGAAGATGGCCTTGCTGAGAAGATCGCCCGCTGATCCTCGCTACTGAGATCAAAATACATTACTTCGGCGTGCCTAAGATCACCATAATATTATAATGACCAAAAGCCAATGGACTTCATCTTACGTAATTTTACTTTTGCGCCAACTCGTGGCCATCGCAGTTCCTCAGCAATGGAGTGCGAGGCATGATCACGCTTGAGAATTTTTTAGTTGAGAACGACGTATGTCGCAGAGCTTAGTTAGGGCTGTTGCAGATCTGAGATCAAATGTAGCAACTGTGTAATCTAACTTCATTAACTACTATCCATTTCAGGGTCTAGCGAGAAAAGAAGTGTACCTGGTACTGTACAGCTTCGTGGGAGTGTTTATGGGCATGTTCTTCACATACACAGTGTCCGTTATATCTACGCTGGAGAAGAGGTTCGATATGAGCAGTAAACAGACAGGTGAGTGGGAGTAGTCTTTCCTAATCTCATCTCACGACTGAAACTATAACACTCTGGCGCTGCTTCCTCTCACATTCACCCATGAGGGAAAACAAAATAATAATGCACGCAGCTAATTACACCCTTTTCTCTCCCCACTTTTCCACCTAAAATACATGATTTTCATCTTCAAACGTGCATTTGAAATTCTCTGATGCATTTACTTTTTATTTAAGTGCATTTTAAATTCTATTACCAGGTACACTGTTACAGGGTGTGCCTAGATGATAGGCACAGAGCACATAAGTTGTTTTGTAAAAAAAAAAGGCTTCATCGATCGGCTCGTCGAGGTCGAGCTTACGCCAAGACCACTCGATCTGGCTTGTGTGAAACTCCAGAGGGGCACTTTGACTTCGCCACTTGGAATCGTGGTGCAATTATTAAAAGTAATTCCAATACGCTTAAGACGGCTGGACGCTCCATTTTATGCCAAGCAAGGTTGACTTTTAAGAAATCGCAAGGGTAAGCAACTTATGGTTAATGCCAGATATTCAGCTCAATAGGGCGAAGCCGGAGCATCCATCCAAATTTCTGGACAGTTGAAACCTGGGAAGCCTATTTTCGCAGCTCAGTCGATGGTGCCTTCACCCACCAAACTAAAAACAAACTGTGTGAAATTTCGTACGCAGTTTGGCAACACTTACTCATGCGCAATTGATATTAGCAGCAATGTGCACGGTCGTTTGTAAAGATGAGGCAGCCATTGGTCAGATTAAGAACCGTTATGGAACTTTGTTCGCATGAGTATTAATTAAATAGTTAAAAATGACTCACTAGCATTATGATGGGTGGCCTGCCTAGGATATTTTTTTATGGGTGTAATAATCATTCTGGAGGGAAATTTACCACTATAACCGTACTCGTTGCAATTATGCTCTGACAATGGAAATGATGACCCGTAAAGTATCGAGTTGCTAATGATAGTAAGAGAGGTCTATGGACAATGCATTGCCTGCATGAATGGAGAATAAACAAATATACTTTGCACATAATACAGAGAGGTTCATTAGTTCCCAGTAGAATTGGTCGTATTATGCAGCTATAGTCGATTTAACCAGAGGTCCTATTAAGCGGAATCGACTGTAATAAGTTACTCTTCTACATAAACAATCTTGGCTCGCTCTGTATACAATTATTTGAATGTAAGCTGCCGCGTTTGCAATGCAGTGTTTTGAAAAGGCTGTAAATCTATCTACTTTGTGCGTGTGGAGACGATGCATTAACTCGGCATGAGTGAGCTTTGACGAGCGAAACAGAAACCAACGTAGCCTGACGGTTTTTTTGAAGCTGAAGCGTGGAAAGATATGCGTGCGAATGATGTTTGCTGGAATGTTGGTGTTTCATATCTTATTACTATGAAAATAATTATACGTTAAGTATTTAATCGAGCTACGTAAAATCTACAAACATTGTAGCAGTGGATGCAGTGAAGTGACGGTGCTCAAATTAATGAGTTAATTCTAAAAGGAATAGTACGTATCATCCTGAATTCAACTCATGAATTATGTTGCGCTGTCACATTTTTCTATTGCAAATCCCTCATGCCCTAATTATTTGTGATGGGCGATGACATTGTTTTGGGCTGAAAATTATATTTTAGTGGACAAATTATATTTTAGAGGACAGATTATACAACGACAGATTATATTATAAAAGTATGGTCTCATTTTATACAAATATAAAAAGCAATAGTGTTGCCGGAATGTGAGCACTAGTCCAATCCAAGGAACTTCTATCGAATGGCTGGAACTTAAGATTTCGAATCTTCATCATATCCTGCATAAAGAAAATCCGACAGATAACGGGACCAACTCGTAGTATTATCGGCTTTCACATGATCTTGCTTTACCTTTTGTTTCCCAGAGAATTTACTCTTTCACATTACAAATTCTACCTAACTTTGATATCCAACGTATTTTATCTAACACTATATCGTATCGTAACTTCTGGACAGAACGCTGTGAGTGCCTAACTCTCTTGAGACACAATCCCCGGCCATGTCACCGCGAGAAACTGACCATCGTTTCGCCAGGTATATAGCGCCCATTACTTTGTGTTGACAGGTTTCATCCTGGCGGGCAACGACGTGTCACAAGTTCTACTGTCGGTGATCATAACATATTACGGCAACTACGGCAATCGGCCTCAGGTGATGGGCCTGGGTGTGATCAGCTCGGCCATTTCATGTTTTATTGCAGCTTCGCCGCATCTTATCTACGGGCCTGGCGAAGATGCCAAAGCTACGGTGGAACTTACGGGTTATGGCAACAGTTCCGACCCGACTGCCACTGACGGTAAGCAACGTCGAATTATAGGGCTGAGGAATTAGAGCAAATGCATGTGAATACATTGTCGCAGAGACATCCGTCTCTTGGTTAGTTAGTTAGTTATAAACTTTGTTTAACCTCCGTAGCCGCAACTCAGGCGTTCCAACAGAGATGAGTGTGTAGTATTTAAATACCACATAATTTGTCGCGTGGCCTACGTGCGCTACTACGGGCAGGAAACAAGGCGCAAAGCATAGTAGGAGACACTCGAGTGGTCGGCCTCTTTCATGGCCTTCCACACGAGAGAGATAAGTCCTGCGGACTAGGTACGCTATCTCGATCGACAGCCCACCTCGCGAAACAGAAAAGAAATTGAGAACCTACCTAACTTTACAAAACTAACCTCGTGAGCAGGAACTGCGGCCAGATGCTACAACCCCTGCGGAGAAGGCACTCGGGACCCTTGGGTGCGTGATGCCCAAACATATTATGGCAGGGAAAGGGCCCGCCACAATATGCCCCTGAGGGCTCCGTCTCTTGGTTTATGACCTGACCCGTGGAGGTGACAGCGCCTGGGTAGCTGCTAAATTGCTTCCGTACGAGATAGGGGGTTCAGGTTTAGTTTGTATGCTTCAATGTATGGGCTTTGGAGGGCCATGTGCATCCGGGCAGCTCTGCTGTGAAGAGTTAAGCACAAATTTAAGTGCCAGTCTTGCACTGTGGTATTCTAAGAACAAAAGCGCAGACATTACAAGGAACATTCAATTAAATACGATAGTGCGTGCGCAAAAATCGAGCGTCTAGTAGAGAAAGATGAATTCGTGTCCTTTATAACAACCATCATGGCACTCAGCGACGACTTGGACCAACTGACAAGCGGCACCTGAAGCGCAACACCTTAGCTCGAAGCCCGGATCAGAAACCATCCTTATATAATAAATGGCTCTCGCCGCATGGTATCCAACATATGCCGTCGATATTACTGCATGCATGTTACCAGATACAGGATAGCCAATAGTAAGCCTTCAAGCACACAAATATGTAATACTCTATTGTTGGCTATGTTTAATAGGGTGTAAAGCGACCGGATGGTCTTGATACCCTTGAAACCCTGAATTATGGGCAGAGCACGCTGATGTGTATATGTATACACACATGCACGCACATATTTGATAGCATTATCAAACAGATTGGCCCAGCTCTATTTATTAATACAAAAAAATATGTGTGTATAAGCACCTCAGAGTGCTGTGCCCCTAATTTAAGATTTTCATGGTCGCTACACATGGTGTAATTTACTCTTAATGATAGGCCCACAACCATGTGCTGTTCTTCATGAAAACCGAATAGTTTTATTATATATATTATTAATATTTCAAAATTAGCTATTTTTGGGAAAACGCTTAGATTCGCTTCTATACGTGTCATCAGATTTTTTTAAGAAATAATAATGGGACGTAGTCATGTCAGGAGATAGCCTGGACGATCCTTCTAGGATAATAAACCTCGCGACATCTCTAGCTAGTACATTGAAAAGTAATACTCTCATATTCTTTATCCCATTACTGCTTGAATAATTCCTGAAAGTCTAACGAAACAACGCTATATGCATATACAGACAGAATATCTATGTAATTATACATATACATCCCTAGGTGTATGGCAAAGTTACCCAGAGTTGGTGTAATAAGTGTAATAAGCTCTAAAGGTAGACTTTGAAATCCACCTGGCCCATATAGAGAGTCAATAATTATGCTATACCTTCGCTCCCGCAGACACATACTTGTGCCCGTTCACAGAGGAAGACAAGTGCAACGCTCCAGGCGTAGACGACAGCGGTGTTTCGTATCAGGGTCCTGCCATCATATTATTCCTGTCACAGTTTTTTCTGGGCATTACTGTCAGTTCCTACTACAGTATCGGACTCATCTACCTCGACGATAACGTGAAAAGAACACAAATCTCCATTTATTATGGTAAGTTCATGTCATGAGGCTTCTTTCACTTAATGCAGAAACTTTCATTCAACTTAGGTAAGTTCCTGTCATGGCTCTGTTCGCCTATCGTATTTACCAACTAGAACCCTTCGTGGCGAGAGACCATCACCCGCTGTTGGAGCAAATTCTATCGTCATCAGTTTTTACGGCCAGCTGTCCCTTGTTTCTCCCTCTGTTAGATCGCCGTTATGCATGGAAACGGAGGCTTTAACTGTACACTGTAATAATAACAAGCAAAATAGAGCGCCTCGTAGCGTAAGACAATCTGCAAATTGGAAACAGACAAAGAGACTCGACTCGCCAAAGAGGTTTTGTTTTTGCCTGTCTTAACCTTAGTCACGGAAATAACTCAAAATGTTAAGAAAGTATCTACATACAATTTACAGGGGATGTTGGGCATGTTAGGAAGTTTACCCGCATTATTACGTAAGTTACGAAGACTGAATGATCGAATTTTAGTGAAGATCGGCTGATCTGTTTGTGTGTCTGACCAATGTTCGTCAGAATCTTTGTCAGCGACATAACTCGAAAAGTTATGTACGGATCTTAAAAAAAATTACAGAAACTGTTGTTACTGTGAAAAAAACACAAATGCCTATGTTTTGGCGCTGAGAAATAGAAAATCATAATTCGAGTGTCAAGTCCAATTTTTCTTTAACGTCACCTAGCTTGACGGAGGTATATGCCCTCAAAGTGCTCTAATTTAAACACAATCATCTTATATGTACGTACATAGGTAGCACCTGTTAAAAAGGAAATATTATAATCTACACGCCATTAACATGACCCAAACTGACGGTATCATCCCGCCATCATAGTAAGCCACAAGATACATGACAAAAATTTTATCCTGCATTAAAACGCCGCTGGTCTGCTGCAGAATATCCAGTTAACAAACAGTTCAAGCAAATCTCATATTACAAACTAGCCACATATTCCGCTGATGCAAAATTACTTCAGAAGATTCTATCACTGTTTTTGCTCATTATTAACCGGGCAGAAACTTATCGCCTTGTCAAAGGACAGTGTGAGGGCAGGGCGAGAATGAGGTGGTAGGTAATGGTAAAGGCAACTCTGACCTCACCCTCAGCTGGGAATCTCACGCTCGCAGGTGCTGGTGACTGCCGAGACCGACGAGTTTGCTCGAGATGGGAGTAGACGGCCGCTGAAAGCGAAAGAAACGCGGGCTGGTGACGCGATTCTGCCAGGACCTGGCTTGTGTCTGCTGGTGTTGGAGCTGAGGGGAAAAGTGTTCAACTTTGGGAGAGGGCGATACGGAACATCTGACTGGCAACTTTGCAGTAAAGGGCGAACACCCAGATTTATCCAGTAGATACCTGTTAGTACAACCCGGCCGGTATTGTACATTACAGTTACAACTTGTAAGTTCATTTAAGAAGCCCAAGCACCTCTTGGTGAGTGAGACAAGTAGCATGCAGCGAGCTCGTCCAATTTCCCGGCACAAAGCGGTTTCCACAAAATGTTTCGCAGTTACAGTTACAAGCGTGGGGTTTATAGAACGTATTTCTCTAGGAATGTAGATGGAATTACAAGCCGGTAAGGCCTGAAATGTTCTACTGTCAGTAAATCTAGACCCACTGTCGTAGTTCGCAGTTTCAGGGCTGGGTGGTAAAACCAATCAACAGTGGGCGTAAGCGATGCTAAGCGGCTGGTTGGCAACTACATAAGCTCCGAAGGCCATGTCCGCTCTTTGGGGCTAAAACGTTGAGCATCCTGTGGCAAGGGCGAGCGATAATGCACCGCGGAATCAGGACTCGGTGGCGCTAGCAGCACCAGACTTGCCTCTGGTGACCTTGTATAAGCTATGGAGGGGGAAGCTTGAGGTCCTTAGCGAGTGGCACAGCGAGGTTGAAGTAAGTTAAGCTCATTAACGTTACCTTGTCAGTAGCTTCCACCATCGGCGTTGGCTTTGTCTCTTTTGATGGAGTTTCAAGCATTAAACTCAGATCAATTACTCTGATGACACAGGGCAAGTCAAATTTACCACACCTCTGCTGGGAAACTCAAAACGCACTTGTTTCTTGCAGCAGATATATATGACCACTAGCTCCTGAAAGGAGTACGGCTGCATTCAACCAAAGATCGACCAGAGTTAAGACGCTATTGACAGAAAGATCTCATGCAGCAACTACCTGTGCCCCTCCCCCGACGCTCCCTGTTCCTGCCTGAGGTAAGTACCTCCGCAACAGCTTAGCAGATATCACATGCGGATGAAACATCTCAAGGAAGGCGAGAGTTTACCTGCCTGGACGGTATTCGATCTTGCACCGTTAAGTGTGATGAGTTCAGCGCTGTAGCCAGCCGCTCCTGCGGCAGAAAAAACTAAAACCTGCTGTATGAAATGTAGTTTTAGCGGTCTCATGAGTGACCTGGGGTCGATTAACACTTGCAACGCTGACCAGAGTGGTAAAACTAACGCTCCTGCGTGAAATTCTTGACAACGAGGTTCGGTAGCCGCTTGCTTGAGTGTTGAGATCATGACATTGAACGTTGCAGGGACGAACACCAATCCAGGGAAGCGAGCTCTTGCAGCGCTTGACGTGCTCGGTCAGCACGTCTTATCTGCCTAGCTCCTGCAGTGGCACTGACACTGACAACGGGTCGTTGCGTGCCTCAAGAACCTTCCGTTGATAGCGTCATAGCTCTTAAAGGGCTGTGTTCGTCTGCGGCCGTACGCCACTCTACGGTACGGAGGCCAGTTGACCTACATCAACAGTACGAACCAGTATGAGTCTGCCAGTAGGAGGTGCAATCTAGTTGATTTTACCTATACGTTATACTGAA
Source organism: Parhyale hawaiensis (assembly GCA_001587735.2). Classification (NCBI taxonomy): domain Eukaryota; kingdom Metazoa; phylum Arthropoda; class Malacostraca; order Amphipoda; family Hyalidae; genus Parhyale; species Parhyale hawaiensis. The sequence goes on along the minus strand of LQNS02278143.1, from coordinate 2,612,318 downwards.
CTTTGCTAAGCTCACCCACGCCGCGGCAATGGACGACACCTTTAACTCTTGGCTACTATAACAACTGCGACACGGGCAGACTCTGTCGCAGGACAACTTCAAGACAGAGAAATCTGGCATCAGCTGATATAGCTGATTTTCAACCTCTCTTTCCTGGCAGAGACGAGGTTAAACGTGCGTTCTACGAGCAGTGTTTGTACTCGTAATTTGATTCGCCGAGGATGTGATAAGTTCAAAATTGGCTAAGGAGCGCTGCACAGACTTCATACTTGACTACCAGATCAATTCCCAGTGGGCCTGAATGCTGATAGATGAAACTTCAATAAAATATTTTTTAATTGACATATAAGAGACCCTAAAAAATAAGCGCATGTGATTATTCAAGAAATGCGATTCTGAGTAGGATACACAAATTCAGGGGCAACAAACAATGAGTTGACATCAAAGACGAGACATTAAAATTGCCCTAAATTATTTTTGCAATTTAGCATTGCAAGTTCACATGCATGGGTTCCTCTTTCGAACAGGTGTATTCCTTGCGTCTCCAAGAACAGCTTACTTTTGTTAAGGGTCGCTATAGTATATTGGATAACATTGAACGGAGTCTCGGCAATTTACCATCAAACCCACTCAGGAGAAGTAAGCAGTGAAGTATCGTGCGGTCCATGGCGCCGTGTATTACCTGTCAAAACAAATTCATTCTATTTTACGCAACATTTTCTCTGATAATTGAACTCTAAAGCACGCGATCTTATTACTGATAGTAATACCCGCCGAGCGCTTTCAACTGGTTGTTCAGTATACCTTTGAAAGAGGTTTTCCGCTTTGTTTTACAGAAAATTGCCCATACTTTTTGAAGTTTACACTGTAAAACTAACGATATCTGTAATTGTCTACAGTCATTTTAAGTCATCACTGTAAAACCTCGGTCAATTTTCCGAAAAAAAAAAATGTCGTCAACAAAATCTCAAAACATCCCGCCAATTCTAACAGGTTTTTTAAAGCTCAGATGCTCCTGAGAACACCAAGACTTGTATCTGTTTCGTGACTATTCTCTAGACAAAGTTTCTTGATCTCGGTAATTCTCTTGTTCACTTCCGAGCTAAATTCTAGTTAGAAGCATTTCGGCAAAATTAGCCGATATTATCCGACGCCCTTGGCCTCACCTCTTCTGATTGGATGTGCCTTTCCACAGCTAATACTTTATTTTCAGCTTACTGCTGCCTTGAATTTCTCTGTTACTCCCGATACTGGATTTGAAGGCTCACGTTATGCTGTGTATCGCCTAAGACTAGGCTTTTACGTTGTAGCAACGTCTTGTGTTTATCGAAATCCCAGTCCCGTTGTTCACTATCCGTACTGTTAAAACTTATTTCAACCAAATTTCGTCATCGCTTCTGGCACTTTTTTCGTTGAACAGAATTCATGATAATCTTGAATTCGTTATTGTCGCAAAATTTACATCGCCGGGAAAGTACCATCCTAGCTGTATCCTACTTACAGTCACCAGTTTAATGACGAACTTTTTGGCCAATTCTTTGTTTCAGCAGGATATTTTTGGCAGGATTAATAGGAGGACGGTTTGCTTTTCCAAAGCAAAATTTATAAACTCAACTGATGATACGTGCAAGATCAAGCTCCCTTCTGTGAAGCATCAGCTATGATATAAAGCTTTTATTGTCTTGAAATTTCGATACTATCATGATTATAAAACTGTCTATATCTTAGGATCATGATTATTGCTTAGAGAACTAAAAGTATAGAAAGCAACCATATCGCACTAACTTCAGATATTCAGATATTATCATTTACCTAGTACAGATAGGCTATGACACTTCTATCAAAAACAAACTGTCCCTGACCGGGTCATGCTCCACGATGCGTTCCCGGATGTAAAATTACCATATCGTTTGCATCGCTTCAAGTGGATGTAATCCCCCAAGCTCTTGACAAGTTCTTCTTCCGTATCGCGAATGTCAGCCCTGCAAGAAGTTATGCTTCTGCCAAGAGATACTTGTAGCGAGTTCTCAATAGAGATCAGGTCTGCTCGGAATACTAAACACTCAGACCAGACGAAGGGTGAGACTGAATTGCTGTGTGACACCTAGGACACCAATACACCTGCCTTCAAGGTGGTCTGGCAGTACATGCAAGGATGCAGCTGGGACTCGCGGAAGTGAATCTATAATATTTTACGTGTGGCTCCATTCGTCAACGCTTTCATCCGTTCGTCTGCACGTTAAGCTTTCAGTATATTGGATAGGGGAAAATAGGGTGTCATTGATATGGTCTCAGGAGGGTACGGCGGGACTCAATTTTAAGCCGTTCCTGCTCACGGATCATAGCTGCGCTGTCTGCTGACGAGTCCATGTATAAATGAATATTATTTCTACTCTCCGGGGTTTTCACACGTCTCGGATAGTTACCTCCGCCAAGGAGGTAATGTTTTCATCGTGTTTGTCTCTCTGTCTGTCTGTCACCATGATAACTCAAAAATTTATGAACCGATTTGGATGAAATTTACAGGGATTGTTAGGTATGTTAGGAGAAACAGATGATTTACTTTTGTTAAAGATATGTTCATACGTTTGTTTGTTTGTTTGTCTGCCTCATTTTTCTCGATGCCATAACTCAAAAAGTTATGAATGGATTTTGATAAAATTAGCATGAGTTGTTAGGTATATAACAAAGACTATGTGATCAAATTTTGGTAGTGATTCGTTTGTTCGTTCGTTCGTCACTGTTTTTAATTTTACGCTTGTTAGCACAATAACTCAAAAATAATGAATTGATCTTTATGAACTTTATAGGGTTTGTTAGTAATGTTAAAAGACATAAATGATCAAATTTTGGTGCAGATCGGTTTGTTCCTTTGTATGTTTGACATATGTTTGTCATAACGTTTGTCAACAGTATAACTCAAAAAGTAATGAACGGATCTTCAAGAAAATTGAACAAGCTGTTATTAATATAAAAAGGCACAAATGATCAAATTTTGGAGTTTATACAAAGAAGAATATTGTTTCAGAACCAATTTGAATTTTTTGCTACCGTTGCCTCACTTGGCGGAGGTATGCTCTATCAGAGTGCTCTAGTTCTATTACTATATTCGAAGCATAACTATAGGCTGCTCACTACCCTTCCTGGAAGAAGTTTCAGAGATGGATCACTAAGGAAACGTAGTTTGACAATGACGCGACTGATATGGGATGCAATTAAAGACATTTTACAACAATAATATACTTCTTTCTGACTCCTTACTTTCAATCCAACAGTGAATCAGTTTCAGGCAAAGCGTCTAATGAAATTTGAAAATGACTGTGATTATGTACAATTATTTTATTTTACATCTTATACGTATCCAACATAGCAAAATCAGTTTAAAATAAAAAGTTCTGTAAAAGAAGCATGATCGTTCAGGGAAGGAGTGTTCGTGAATAAAATTGATTTTCAAAGCTTTGAAAGGTATTGTTGGCAAGAAAATTAAATTTTGAATATTTTATCTATGATAGCACAACCAGTTTCCAGAAAATGATCAAAAGTTTTACTATAAAAGTGAATGGTTCGCTGTCCTGTTCTAAACGAAACGACATCCTGTCTTCACTCTGCTTCCTCATCTCACAAATATAGGAAGCAGAACACTGTCTGCATTGATATTTATAAGCGACATAGGGAGCAAGTGCAGGTGGCAGTTTGTCTTTATAAATGAAGAATGAGCTCATGGATCAAGTCTGTTTTAATATTAATCTTGCGTTGACTTGTGGATAGAATTTTGTAATGAGAGAGGCACGTTTCATTTCAAGAAGAGTAAAGGCAGATATAGAATTTTGCATTCTAAGGAAGTGATGCTTTGGTTACCGTTATAGATTTTGTACAAAGTTTTACAAAACACATTTTGAATGTGCTGAGCTGGGAAATAATTTTAAATAAAATATTGTTGTTGTTCATAAGAGAAACCAAATTTATAAGGTGTAGCGTGTTTTAAACAATTCAATTCATATATAAAAGAAGCCGGTATATTCTTTGTGCTGCTATAGGGATAAATTTAGAGTGCTTACACTGTAATTCACCCAGCACCTATGTTTATGATTATGATGAGCAAAAGCAGAAATAAAAAAAGAACGGAATAGAGCAAACAAGCGAGCACCCTTTTTCACAAATAATCACAATTTATATTAAGAGCAAAACAACGATTGTAAATAGGAGTAGGGGAAAGGGGGAAGGAAGATAGTAAGGTAGGAAGAAAAAATAAGAACGATCTGAAAGTTCTGAACTGTACATAGACTGAACCGATAACAGAAAAAGTAAGATTCAATATTCTTCTATGAAGTGCAATGTTAATTTCGACCAGAAAAAAATCGGAAAAGAAGAGCAAATCCAAGATTGTCAGGCAGAGTAAAAAAAGAGGAAGGAAGCCAAATAGGCGAAAAAAAGCGTCCAGAAGTCCTAAGTAAGGCTAGGTAACTCATTTGAACTCCCTTTGGAGGTGAACTAAACTAACTAACTAACTAGGGCATACGATTCATCTCACGCCTCCTCGAGTGGTCATCAATAAACATTGAAACAAAGCACTTACGTAACAGAAGAAACTATATTTTACGAGACCTGCAAAAGAAAGAAATTGCAAAATATTGGAATTACGCCCTCTGGATGGACAGTAAGCATTAAAACAAAGCACAAATGCAACGGAATTAACATTATTTTACATGATCAACGGAAGCCAATAATTGGTATGCCACGGTGCGAAACTTGCAAACATGTCATATGAGAGGGCGGGCACTAACAATCTCAAAAACGAAGCTTATACGTAACAGAAGCAACAATATTTTATGGGACCTACGGAAGCCAAAAATTGCTATGCCGCCGTGCAGAAAAATTGCAGCTATCGTGGCAGGTTGTCGCGCTCGGACAGCTCCGAGTTTCGGAGGCCCAAAACAGAGGCAGAATGGCCAAGTTTAAAAGTTAGTCCGAAGAGAAAGTTGGTGTGCGGAGTAATCAGGGGCCCAGCGGCAGCTCTGTGCTGTCAGGCGCAACATTGCGAGCAAATTGTTCCGTTGATTTCGCACTCAAGCACAAATTGCCAGGTGTGGGGAATGCATTCAGCAGCGCCTGCACCTGCCGTCTATTAGCCACCCAAATTACGAACCGGACGAATAGAATCAATGGCACTTGCGTCCCCCACTTCTCGCGCTCGTTTGTGCACTTGAGAATTTTTTCACTTTTTTGTTATTAAGGTACAAAGTTACGAACCAAATAGCTAACAATAGAAAAATTGGAATCAATGGTACTTGTACTCTCGCACTCGTTCTTCCAGTTCAATTATTTTTTTCACATTGATGATGTAAAAATATTAGCTACCAAATAACTAGCAGGTCAAAGGCAGTCTGTGGCATCTGTACTCTCCCATTTGTGTGGATGCATTGGAGTTTGCAAAAAAAAATAAAAATTTTAGAAAATTTGCAATTCGAAAAGTTTAAATTTGGAATTACTTCTGAGAACTGAACAAATGAAAAAATGTTGATTGTTGAGAAAAAAAAAAGTTCAAGTTTTGTGTTTTTAATAGAGCAGGCTACAAACTTTGACAACTTTTTTTTACTGAAAAGCCAACAAAGTTTTAAGTTCTGGATTAGTTCGAAAAATAAAAAAGAATTCAAATTTAGACAACGATCCGCAAGCAGTTAAGCTAAAATTAAACACACAGTCAATAAAAAACTTGAGAACGAACTTAAGTGATTTTTGTTCCTGACGAGAAAAAAATAAACTTAAGCTCTTGTTCCGACATGAAAAGGTCATTTTTACTTTTAATTCGAAAATACCTACACTATCCCTACCTCACCGCGTTGGTTCACAGGAATTTCAGTGGTGTGGTAGTCCTGGTGACGGGCCTGGCCTGTTAATTACGTACCAGCACACGCCGTAACAGCTGCCTCCTGTTCCTCAGAGTGCTTGGATCCGTGATGGAGGTTTTGCTCAGCAGCAGTTGCCTCTAACAGCTTTCTGATACATTATCATTTTGTACCCCCATCTCTAATTTACATTCGTTCGCAGGAATATCAATGATAGTCCGCGTGCTGGGACCGGTGATGGGGTTCTTCCTCGGCAGCAAGTGCCTGGCGGTGTGGATCGACCCCAGCCAGCACCCTGACATCAGCCAGAGGGACCCACGGTGGCTGGGGGCCTGGTGGCTAGGTGAGTAGCAGACCTCACGGTCTCTCTAACAATTTGTTAATGCTATTTAACCAAGTTGCATAATTTTAGTACAAGGGTTCTTTATCCTATTGTTTGCGTACGGGGAAAGCCTAGGCAGCGAGGTACGTAGCTCTGCCTGGTTTGTATCGAGGTAACCCTTCGACGGCCGCATCACCAATGCACGAACTCGGAGATAAACAGAATGCAGATTACAATGAAGGGGACCGTCTGAGCAAAACCCCAAAATCATACATTTTGGATTTTTCATCTATATTCTTGCGTTTCATCAACTGAAACTTGTTTTATATGGTGTAAAAGACACTTTCGTATAGAAAAAATTTCAAAATCATCGAAAGAAAAAAATTTTTAACCCATTTTTTTCATTTTTGGAAAATTCGATATATACGCCGCACATTCATTTCTGGCTCAATTTGAATGAAATTTACTACAGATGTTCTATTGATAATTGCGAATAATCGTATGGAATTAGGTTTTTAGATTTAGTTTTAGTTTTCAAATTATATATATATATCTATATGTTCTAAATTTATTTTCCTTAGATATTAAATATTCACCGAGTGGCATTCAATTGAAGATCAATAACTTTGGTTTGAGATATTCACTAAGACGCAATCGCTACAAAAACAAACATGGTACGTCAGATAGCAATCAGACATTCAGTTGTATTGACATTACTTTGCCTTTTTTTCAAGGCACACGATACATGTGTACATATTGAGAGAATTTCTTCCAAATCAGTTAATAAATAAAACCTTAAATTTGTACCCTTCGGCTGAAAATTTTTATGGTGAAATTCGAGAACACGACTGTAATGAAAAATTTTTTATTTATGTACATATTTGGATGAAATTCGGCACAGGTATGTAAAATCAAAAAACAACGTGAGTTGTACTCATGTAATTTTTCCAATTTTCGCCATAGAAAACGAGGTATTCAAAGAAAACGGTTATCCCACTAAAAACAGTTTTCTTCGCATAACTTGTTTTCAATGGCGAAAATAGAAAAAAGAATATGAGTTAAAACTTCTTCTTTTTTCAATTTTTCATATGTGTACCAAATTTCATTCAAATCGGAAGAAAAATGAAAAATCAACTTTGAACCCTTTGGCGGAAATTGAAATGAAATTCAAAAATACGGCTGAGAGAATTTTTTTATTTATGTACCGATTAGATTGAAACTCGGTTCATATATGTAAAATTAAAAAAAAAAGAGCTTTTGACCCCATTACTTTTTCCCGTTTTCGCCAGAGAAAACGATTTATTCAAAGAAAACGGTTATTCAGTTTTCTTTGCATAACTCGTTTTTTATGGCGAAAATTGGAAAAACTATATGAACACAACCCACATCCTTTTTCGATTTTATATATCCGGTCCATAACTTAACTAGAGCACTCTGAGAGCGCATATCTCCGCCATGTAAGGCAACCGTAACGAAAAATTGAAATTGGCTCTGAAACCATGATTTTTGTCGTATCAACTCCAAAATCTAATCATTTGTGCCTTTTAATAGTATCAACAGTTTCGGCAATTTTTTTAAGATCCTTTCGTAACTGTTTGAGTTATGCTGCTAACGAACATTAAGACAAAAATAATTCAAACATACAAACGAACCAACCGGTCTGGACCAAAATATAATCATTTATATCTTTTAACATTAATAACAACACCTGCAAATTTCATAGAGATCCATTCAAAACTTGTTGAGTCATTGCGTAACAAACATTATGGCAAACACAACTCAAACATCAAACGAATCACCCGATCTGCACCAAAATTTAATCATTCACATCTTTTAACATAACTAAAAATTCCTGTAAGTTTCATAAACACTCACAACTTTTTTGAGTTATTGCGCTAACAAACATAAAATTGAACAAAGCAATAAACTTACGAACGAACAAACAGATCATCACGAAAATTTGGTCAGTTACCCTTTGTGATACGCCTAACAGCTCATGCAAATTTCGTCAAAATCCGTCCATAACTTTTAGAGTTATTTTGGTGACAGACAGAAAGACATAGACAAAGAGACCGACGAACCCGACGAAAACATATCATCCTTGGCGGAGGTAATCATGTTTTTTTTTTTTAAGTTATCATTGTTCGCATTTTCAACTGTCCAAGTATGGCACCAAACGGTCATTTTGTCCCAGACAATTCGTTTATTTCAGTCGTTCACTCAAAAACGAGACCGGATATGTTTTTGAAATAACAAATATTCATTCGATATTACTAAAGGAATGGCACTCTGCGTCTCCCTTTGTCTGTGTGCCAGGCTGTTAAATACTACAACGTACAAATAATTTGTATGAATATCCTTAGATAACTAACGTTTATGGCCCAAATATTTATTTCGCTAACCCAATTTGCAGAAACGGTACGACAAAAAGCAACAATTCCGAGGTACAATTACCAATAATTATTTCCCTTCAGACAATTCTTTTTTTTTTTTGCGTACAGTTTTGCGATTTTTACACTGACGTCCAGCACTTGCAAGCAGAGCTTGAAAACGATTTAACTTAGATTAATTTTTGTTTCCAGACCTATATGCTAAATGGGCGACGCACACCGTGATTCGATGAAGGCCTAACCCAAACATATCTCTTCCTAGCAAGGTAATACACACAACATGGCACATTTTCCTTAACCGCGCAGTTTGTTTCCAGCTCTTGAGCCAACGTTACAGTCCAATACGGGGAATTTTTATTGCATTATATCACAAAAGGCGGTGTGAAGTTCGACGATCGACTCACACGGGCCGGCTACTGCTTAATTGTAGTGTCTCTAAACTTAGGTTAAATATTACATAGGTACCCTTCGTATCTATTAAAGTTGTACAAAGCTGGGTGACAGGGCCAAAATTTCACTTCACCTGACTCTGTACTAAATTAAGCAAATAGACACGCAGAAAAATCTCTGTTGCAGTATGCTTATATTGGCCCTAAAAAGTAAGCCTTACCGGACTCCCGTTTAGAGATAGCCCGAATTTACGTACATACAGATTTAATGTTATCAAGATTTTTCTGTGCGTCCTTAAATCGTCCTTCTGAGATGCATAGTCACTTGCTAACTTCCTAATGAGCCGAGGTACGGCGAAACGCGCGTCGTAGGGAAACCAAATTTCTAATATGCTTCTCATCGCATTCTTCAATTTGAAATAATGCCATCTCAAGACAATATTATTATTATTATTATTATTATTAATATTATTGGATTCTTTCTTTGTCATTCATTAATTATGGTACAACAGATTTACATTTTCGATTAACTTTTCAAGTAATACATTTCGGTAATTAAGACTCGAAAAAATTCCAGGCGTGTTGCTCCTGTTTCCTTTTTTTTTTTTTGTAGTTCCCAAAGAAACATTTTCATATTAGCCGTCAAAATGAACCACCTGTTGTCATTTTTTCTGTGAAATTCACTGAGTTTCAGCGCTTTACAAATAACCTCAGATTCTTGTGTAAAAAAAGACTGGTTTCACTCTCAAAATGAGACTCTGAACTGGTTCAGTTAGAAGTTATTTTCTCTCCTTTAATTATATCTATTCGTGAATGGCCGAACAATACCAATATTGCAATAATTGATACAATGATTTCCATTCTTGTCGGTGAATTCCTGTAAGTTCGATAACAGCTTGTCGATTTACCTACGAAGTTCGATAACAGCTTGTCGATTTATCTACGAAGTTCGATAACAGCTTGTCGATTTATCTACGGCAAAGGATAAAATTCAGCTGATTTCGTGCACAAGCAACTGCTCACCAACATTTTACCTGACCTTGTTCCCGCTGTTTCTGACAACTCAGATTGTTTCTCAGCAACGCGAACCAAAATCTCATGCAAGGTCCGAAGAATATCGTAGACTGAAAAACGAGACAAACCTAGCTATTTTTCCCGCTGAATTCTTTCTGAGTGCAGCCCTTCATTGCAATGAAGACGCACAGCGCGTCTCCTGTTGATGAGAACAGGATGATTTCTTTACATGTTGATACAGCCCTTGACTGCCTCGGCCTCCATTTAGCATCTCACCTACTGCTGTGGAACTCGTTTGGGCGCCATGTGCACCACATATAAGGTAGACAGCGTCACACCCACGCTATTACCTATTCTTGGACAGCGGTCATAGTGTTAACTAGAGCACGCTGAGAGCGTATACCTCTGCCAAGTGAGGCAACGGTCGCAAAAAATTCAAATTGGTTCTGAAACAATAATTTTCCTTGCATAAACTCTAAAATCTAATCATTTGTGCTCTTTTATATTAATAACAGCTTGTTCAATTTTCTTGAAGATCCGTTCATAACTTTTTGAGTTATAGTGTTAACAAACGTTATGATAGACATAAGCCAAACATACAAACGAACCAACCGATCTGCACCAACGTTTGATCAATTATGTCTTTTAACATTACCAAAAAACCCTATAAATTCCATAAAGATCCATTCATTATTTTTCGAGTTATTGTGCTAACAAGCATAAAATTAAAAACAGTGACAAACGAAGGAACAAACAAACGGATCATTACCAAAATTTGGTCATATGCTCTTTGTTATATACCTAACAACTCCTGCTGATTTTATCAAAATCCACCGATAACTTTTTGAGTTATGGCATCGAGAAAAATGAGGCAGACAAACAAACAAACGGATGAACACATCTTTACCAAAAGTTAATCATCTGTTCCTCCTAACATACCTAACAATCCCTGTAAATTTCATCCAAATCAGTTCATAACTTTTTGAGTTATCTTAGTGACAGACAGACAAAAAGACAGACAGACAAACACGACGAAAACATAACCTCCTTGGCGGAGGTAAATATGTGAGATTGCTAACACTCGAATTATTATATTGAGTAGTTTGAGCCGCCCTTTCCACAATAAAAACTATCTTACTGAAGATGAAATGACATAGATTATGTCGACCATAACATGGAACCCATGCACGAGGGTTTTCCCCCACAAAATCAAAGCTCCTGGGATTTCAACAGCAAGTCGGGAAAGATGCGGTAGAACAGAAGAAAGCATCATGAGTAGGAGTATGAAAATGGAAGGAAGCAAAGTGGGCACGAGAGGCTGACTTCAAAGGCCTAGTTGAAGCCAAATTAGTTAACCCCTGGATTCCCCTGGAGGCGCTGCTCTCCCTAACATAGGATGGGCGAACCTCGCCAACCTAACCCAATGGCCTGAATATGACCCATCCTATATGCTCCCTGACTGGGAAGGGGAGAAAGCTGCACGGATACTCTACAGTGAAATTACAGTTCACTAGCTGTAACGAGTTGCCGGCCTCATTTTTCCAGTTTTTATAGCAACAGTAGTACGAGTTTCGAAACATTGAAATTAACGAAAGAACCTCTACAATTATGCGGGCGCATACGTACTAATGCTGTCGAAGCTCGTAACTTGGGACTATCGCCTCATGAACTACACTGTATAATCTCGTACGGAACGATTGTCGCAATTTATGCGGCAATGCTATTCGTGGCAGTCTCCGTTATTCTTCAAGAAGTTTTTTTTTTTGTCCATTTGTACATCCTTCGGGAAAACAAGTCCTAGCAGCAAGGTAGCTCAGTCTGGTCCTCATGGGGCTAAATTGCACCTGTCAAACCGGGCGTGGCATGAAATGAGCTTAGGAAATGTTACGAATAGCGAGCGGAATAATCATTTACATCCGTTATCCCTTTTCCTGCCAGTATCCCTTGAACGTGTACTTTAAGTAAGAATAGCAGTGTTCCAATACAGAACAACCGGTATGGAAGAAAAAGGTAAGCGCTCTCCAGTAACGACTGAGTTCATCACATTTAAATTCAATAACGGCTACTGGTATCGGAAGCGAACAAATGCCTCCAGCGTAGGCTAATGCAATCGTCCTCATCAGATTTACTCTTCATTTACCGGTAAACGTCTGTCTACTGAAATGTTCAATTTGTTTATGTCTGTGCTGCGTGCAGTTTAATTAAAGGAGGGACTCTACTGCATCACAGTTTCCTAATCACGGGGCAAGCACAGAAAACGAACTGCATCGCAGTTTTCTAATCTATGGGCAAGCACAGAAAACGACCGTGTTGTCGAGCCCTAACTCTGCTACTGTGACAGACTCGCTGTATGGCAGAACATAGTCTAAGCACCGATAGGGGTGTAAAGTAAGCTTTCTACAGGAAAACTATTTCATCTTAATATTGCGCTACAGTCAAGGACACAAAATCAATGGCCTAGTTTACCTGCGACATTTTCCACTGACACTTTTTCAGTTGAACTTAGCAACATGCTTTATCGGCTGCTGGACATGCTTCCGTTGATTTGACCATGCACTTTGGCACTACAGAAAACACGTAGTTATGTACGTTTGAAGCGGCTTCAGCCTGAAATCGCTCAGTATCACCATCACATCACGTTAGATACAGTGATGTTCCTAGGAGACACTGCGCTTTGCTTTTGCACTATATAGGGCTCAATGTTGCCAGCTTAATGAGGTTCAATATATCCCTATTTTGGCTGTGGCTGAGTATTATTTTCACTCACATCACAAAGTGTAGTAAAGAGTTCACAGGTTCATATTCTTTAAGCTCTAAATTCTGTCTAGTTTCTATTAATGTTCGTAGCTTCATCAAAAAAAAAACACTTTCAAGCAACAGCACGAACTAGTGCAAGTGGGTTACCCTTCAGGACTGTGAGGCCTACTTAACTTTACCTTACGCACGGCCACTCCACAGTGGATAGAATAGAGAGACCAGTGCACTCCTCACGTGACGCTAACAGAGCAATGAGTGACGTCACAGCCAATCGAGCAGTATGTGCCCAACCATACCTTGATACCTTTGATACCTTTGATGATACTTCGGACGAGGTCCAGGCGACGTTATGCACGCCGCCATCAAAGGATTGATGCCTCTGATTGGTTGTGGCGAGCAGTGACGTCATCAATCTTCCTGTCATGGTCACGTCATGAGTACCATGTGAATTTAATTGATGGATGCTGTGAATTAAGATACAGAAAAAAATATTCAATGTGGCTAGGGTGGTCAAATATCATAAAGGTATCATCTATATATCGGCAGTAGAATTTTGGTTTGAATTCAAAAGGGCAGTTGTTTAGCCATTTTCACCAATATCCCTTTACACGAAACAATCAACATCGTTGCAGAGGAACTGTATAGAAGTCAAAACTCAGTTCTATCGTTTTCAAAATTGCATTTCATGAGACTCCTAGAATTTGCAGTGAGAGAAGTGTTTTTTATATTTGCAGAAATATTATATTCCGAAATTTACGGTGTTGCCATCGGTAACCCTCTTGGACCAACACTTGCAAACGCCTTCCTCTGCCACCACGAATCAAAGTGGCTAAACAACTGCCCGTCTGAATTCAAACCAAAATTCTACTGCCGATATATAGATGATACCTTTATGATATTTGACCACCCTAGCCATGTTGACAATTTTTTTCTGTGTCTTAATTCACAGCATCCATCAATTAAATTCACAAGCGAAGTTGAAAATAATAAAATAAGCTGAACTTTCTGGAGTACACTGTGTGACCACAGAACTTCTTGACACTTGACTGTATGGACGTAACGTAAGAGCAGCAAACAGATTAAACACTAAGCTCCGTTAGCGCAGCGTGTAATACGAGACGAGTAAAAGTGACCCTGCATTCAGTAGTGGAAGAGTTTCATATTGAATCAATTAGATTATTTCAGCATTGTTGCTTAGTGTAGCGCATTACTGCTACCTAATCCTATAATGATCAAAATGGTAGTTTTTTTCGGAGGAATAGCAATAGCGTCGTTCATTAATAATTTGGTTATCAGAGAGTTAAGCGAGAACGCACGTTTTTACGTTAAGAGGGGGCTCCAATATACTTAGGATACATCCAGCTGCAGGGGAAGCAGCAAGGTAACTTCGGTCACGGTGAGCTGTAGCTACCTGGCATGAATATAGCATATTGCCATGCATAATTCTTCATTAATTGATATGTCAGCGCGATAATGAACTCCTAACAGTACTTGCCTAACTACCCCAACTTGGCAATCCCTATACGTCCGATTTACCAGCTGCAGCCCCCTACCTATATACAGATTTGAACACACACGCATTTATGTATTTTAAAATATATTTTATTTTCACTACCACTTCCCCAAATTTCCTGATTGCTAACAGATCGTCGGTACCTCCCAGTTTAGGAACCACCGATCTGGCACATCATAACATCTCGCTTTTTCCATGCAGGTTTCCTAATCCTGGGCATACTACTCGGCACCTCTGGCTTCTTTTTGATGTTCTTCCCCAAACAACTCAAGACGAGCCTGGCGGAGCAGATCCGCAGACTGGAGGTGGCTTATTTTAAGAAAAACCCCGACACTACCGAGAAGCCGTCGATGGAACATTACCTGGAGCTGAACCAAGAAAAAAAGCAGCACTCCAAGCCTTCCCTTAAAAGTAAACAGAACCTCCACGCATTCCCTTTGCTAACTTATTAATGATCCCTGATGATGGGGTTTTAGCGATCTGAACCGGTTTTTTAACAAGGATTGCGGTTACGTTGCTGCTTCTTTTTATTCGGGAAATTAATTTCCTCTCGGATCACTCTACTCCTCTAATAGCAATTTCTACTCTATAAGGTAGCGTGCCAGTAGAGCCTCAACCTTACCTTGTGGTGAAGAGTACCTAATGATCTTAGTGTATCCGGGCACTGGATCGAAATTCTCGCAAGTCGAGTACAGAGCATTGTTTTCTATAGATAAGTTCCGGGAAAACTGCTGAATATTATTTAAGGTGTGCAGACTATCCAAATTTACTCTCGTAAGAATAGCTTCTTCTAAAGTAATGAGAGTTAATTCAGCTTTTTCTGCGGATTTGTTAAACAAGGCATTGAATAAGCTGCAAAACTTCACATTGACTTGATTAAAAGGTTATACATTAATTCATGCAGCAAAAGGTTAATAAATTTCGAAAGCGAACAGGCTGATTCTACTTTTTATTGGCATAGTTTGTCCTCTACCAGACACCATAGTCTCCTTTAATAACCGCGCAATTTGAGACTACAGCTCGCGCGACTTGCACGCTCGGGATCAATGATTAGCTCGTGCAGGTCGAATTTCGCGGAAGTTGAACTCCCGAATATCGAGGAATCGCTGTACACCGTTATATTTAATTTCACTGCCTCGCCGTTTTCATACCTCTCAGTGTACCTGGAGCTTACACTCGCACTTACAATTATTGAAACTATATTTAGTTTCTCATGCCACAATTATTCTTATAATTATACTCTGCAAAGAAGTAACACTCTATGCGATGTCCCCCGATGGATACATATACTAGGCCTATAAGGGATTTTAATTGCAATCCCTAACAGAGGGTGTTCCAGCCGAAGCGCCGCTCCAGTGCTAAATTATGGTTTTAGCTTCTGCGCCGGCCCATATTTTTGGTAGGGTTCCTAATTCAGTATTTACCATAAGTTTATAACTGAACTGGCTCACCATTTCAGCTTCTTCCTATCTAACTGAAACTCAAACTCCCACGTTGAATTATCTACTCTATGTGCTTTGAAATTGCCTTCACAATTCAGGGAGTACCAATAAGTCTATTTGAACTGACTCTCTATTTCTACTTCTCAAATACCTCTGCCCTGCTGCTCCAGAGCTACCGGTCGCGCTCAAGCGGCTCGCCAAAAACAAGATCTACATGGGCAATTGCTTCGATGTAGTGTGCGCCATCCTGGCCTTGTCAGGCTATTGGAGCTTCAGCCCTAAATACCTCGAGACCCAATTCCACAAGAGCGCCAGCGAAGCCAACTTTTACACAGGTGAGTGTCCCGGCATCGAACGTGTATTAGCTAAATCAACAGATACAATACTCTCCCCATAAACCATGCGAATACTTCCGGCAGCTTAGGGCCAAGGTTGCTGACTCGCTCATTACCCAGGAGCGGAAGTTCGAGTCAAAGCCAAGGAGGGAAAAAGATGCCCAGGAATATGTAGCGGCAGCAGTTCCTTCTCGCATTGTCACGGGGAAGCCACGGGCTCTCAAATCAGGGGGCGCACTTGTCAGTCGGGCCTTACGTCAATGCCACGCTATAGTCCGGGCAACCCGTGGTCGACTACAGCCGAACACTCCTTTAGGCTCAAGTGGGCATTACTCAGCCTGAGGTGTTTGGTCAGGGCGACTTAAATTTAGCCGTAAATGCATTCGAAAAATCGTTCATTGTACTAGGAAATAATTTTATTATTATTATATATACTAGCGGGACCCGTGGAATTCCACGGTTGAATAAAGACTATACTTTCCAATATGAACCAACCCACACTACACTATTGCAATTTACCTCAGTTTAACCTAATGCAGCTCTTATAACG